>SNQJ01S0144202.1:0-24312 GCA_010110895.2 Picea sitchensis
AAGCGATGCTTGAGACAAGGGTGTCGATTGTATGTAGTGGAAGCAGTGAATGAAAGGAAGGGACCCTCATTGGATCAGTACCCGGTATTGTCAGAATTTCAGGATGTTTTTCTGGGAGAATACCCTGAAGTGGAAGATAGTTGGCTTGAAATTCTTGCAATACAGGGACCATCTCTTCTGGCAGTCGACATTTCTAGTTTAAATGTGACAGATTCAGGGCTTTCAATATTGTAATATTGTCTAAGTTTGCAGTATCTGAATCTTAGCTATTGTGAACAGATTTCTGATGCTGGATTGGAATATCTCATAGGTCTTACAAACTTGACTTCACTTAGTTTTAAAACAAGCAATGTAATAAATGCACAAGGCTTGCGTGCCTTAGCGGGTATTGTGAACTTGACAAGCCTGGATCTGGAGAGTTGCTCAGGGATTCATGGTGGACTGGTGCATCTAAAAGGACTTACAAAATTAGAAGCATTGAACATTGGATGGTGCAATTGTATAAAGAACTCGGATATCAAGCCTCTCGTTGGGCTTACAAACTTGAAGGAGCTACAAATTTCTCGTAGTAAAGTCACTGATCTAGGCATCGCTTTTTGAAAGGCTTGAAAAAACTTTCTGTACTCAACATGGAGGGTTGTTAAGTGACCGTGGCATGCATGGATACAATTTCAGGTCTTGTTTCTTTGTCATATCTCAACATTAAGGCATGCTGTATAACTGATGCTGGATACCGAAAACTTGAAGGACTTCTGAATTTGAAGACTCTAAACATGGGCTATAACAATGTTACACATGATGGCCTAGTATATTTTAAAGGCTTGACAAACTTGGAGAGCAGTGAGCATCGAACTGCTCTAATACCTTATTTTTATTTTTATTGTGATATTTGTTTTTTTTACATTTTCAATATGTATTTCATTTATTTTTATACTTGTGTTAAAATTTTTGTGTTTGGTTTGCAGGTCAGGCGGAGCTGGAGCTAGAGCTTGGAGCTTTGGCCCTCAGGCCCAGATTTCAAACAAAATCTCTGATACCATTTGTAGTGGCCATTTTAATTTAACATCAAATAATTAATCAAACATAAACTGTAACAGTAATATCTACTTGATTTCAGTGACTCGGTAATTTCTTATAAACTCAGCACATACGCATATAAATTTATCATAATGAATATGATTCCATAATAGAAATAAAACAAATACTTAATTTAAATTACCTTGGTCTGATGCTAACCCTCCGCTTTCCACTTGCTTTGTTGATCGTTGCTGAACTGTGTAAACACTACCCAAACCTTGTTCCACCCTGCCAACTAGGACAACTTCCTAGCTCCAGGATATCATATGGATATCCTGGCCCCTGTGCCCAAAACCTCCAGCAAACCGGTGCATGTACTGATCCAATCCGACTACAGAACTCAACTCTCCTCTGTGCAATCCAAGAGAAACCTTCCCTCAAATTCCCCTAGAATGGTAATGCCTCCTCCGTAAAAGAATGCCTTCCACTGTAAGGCTCTCCCCGTCATATTTCCCCTTCACCGGCTTCCCCCTCCTTCATTACTTTCCTTATCCATTTATTAATTATCTTATCCTTTTGTAGTTAATGCCCCTTATCCCATTAATCATTATTTTATCCTTATATTTAATGTCCTATCCCTTCCCGAATACGTAATCCTTAATTTAACAATATAATTTATTAACCCCCTTTAATTCTTTACTTAATTAATTAATGAGTCAATTAATAATTAATTAATCATTGACAGTCATGAACAAGTAATTAATAATAATTAATTAGTTAATGTTATTTAATAAATAATTATTGTTTAGCTAACTTTTAGGATAGTTAGATTATTAAATTAATTACAATTAATAATCCTATACATCTATTTAAGCAGGGTCATTACAAATATAGACATATCTAGTTGCTAACCAAGGTTTACCTAGAATCAAAGGGTATCTAATAAGTTTAGCTTCAGTTGCCAATATTATGAAGTTTTTTTTGGATATTCTTGAGAGTATATTGAGACAATTTCATCTTAAGCATTACTTCAAGGTTAATGAGAGCATATTGAGACAAATTCATGTTAAGCATTTCTTCAATGTTAATAATAGACCTATATAATACTTGAAGGATAGTATGTTCTCAAAATTCACTAATATTTAATTTTCTCATGGTCTCATTGGGTGTAACATTGTTTACATGTCCTAGGTCTAGTAAAGAGTTTTGGATCAATAACTTGAATATGTACACATATACTACAAGGCTACTTGGATTGGTATATTTAGGAAGAGTTTTTGATCAATAACTTGAATACGTACACATATACTACAAGGCTACTTGGATTGGTATATTTAGGAGTAAAAATATTTTATAACATGAGTTCGGAAAATTGTCATAAAAAATCATTAGTGGGAGGATAGTTCATAATTCTATGGTGATTCTTTTATATATCGGAACATATTTGATTTTTTGAAGAAGTGTAATATTGACATACAAGTTTTTAAGTTTTTCTAAAAGATCATATTCAAATTGAGTGAGTGTTGATCTTTTCTGATCAGTGCATCGAAATATTTTTCATCCTTGTTTCCTCTATTTCCTGAATAAAAAATTGAAAAATTATCAGTTTATATTATCCTTCCTCTACCATGATTTGGTTTTGTGAGTGGTTACTAAAGGTGTTCATCCTCTATTGGAATACCTTCTTATTTGACTGAAATGGTCGTATCTTGGGCAAACGGAAACCTTTTCGAGTGAACGAAAAGTGTTCCTGAATTAAACGAGCACTCCAGAGTAGAAAACATAGTCCTCTTAGCCCATAAATGTATGAAATAGAATAAACAAGAGAAGAGGTGCATTTTCCGGGTAAGCTAACTGAGATCTAACCCTTGTTGTCATCGAGAAGCGAAATTTTTTCCTTGTTTGAAAATAGTTTTTTTTTAGCATGCTCTCCAAGGCCATATTCAACAACAACACCCCCAACACTCCTTATAAACAATAAAATATGTTTTTCTAGCTCACTTGGTTAAAATTTTCCTTATTAAGTCAGAGGTCTTTAGTTCTAGTCTCTTTTTTGTTACTTTTTTTTGAAAAAGTTCATGCATCCATTGTAAAGTGTATTTCATTCCAAGTATAAAAGTGAATCAGTATAAGTAGCTTTAATCTTTTATTTTAAAGTTATTTATTTTTCATGAAACTTTCTTTTAGAATTAACTTCATTGTAAAAGTGATCCCCACTTCTTTTTATAAAAGTGGATCACTTCATCAAGCAACTCATTTGTAAAAGTGAGGGCATAACTTTCACATCCGAAGTCAGTTTTCAGTGTCATTTTTTTAAGACCGTCTAATTTTTCAAGATCTTTCCATTCAGATCATCAGTTTCAGTTTTTAAAACCATATTATCTACATATTTAATATGGCTTTTTCCAATGATATTTTTCTTATTAGCACCAACTTCTTCCAATGGAAATCCCACATGGAGGATTTATTAAGAAGGCCTATACCGGATTACCTTGGGAAAGGAAAAATAACCCATTGATGACAAAAAGAAAGTCAAATGGGCTAATAGGAATGACGAAGCACATGGAATGATCAAAATTTTCGTCTCTCCTAATTTAAGGTTCCACCTTGAAGAAATTGATGACCCCGATGAAGCTTGGGAAAATTTTGAATCAATGTTTGGTAAACACAATAGTATTCAAGCACATCAGTTAAAAAATCCGATATTGACTTTAATTCCAAATGAATTTTATTGCATTGAAGACTATCTATCTAAGTTTAAAACACTTATAATTTTATGCAAAGAGTGTAACATAAATTTGGAGGAAGAGCATTGCATCTATATTATTTTGTGTAACCTAGGTAGTGCATATTCTATGTTTGTATCTACCTTTTATGCCATGAGAGAGGATATAGGGAAATATTATCAAAAAACCACTCTTTAGTCATTTTTTGTGCTTTGATTAGAGTGCAAGATAAGCTTGTACAACTTGGAGTGATCAACATTGCAGGTACCTCCAATGGAGCCTCAGTATCCCAATAGAAAGATAAACCAAAGAATCCCAAGAAGCAACATCCTTGCCACAACAACAAGAAAAACAAGGGTCCCAAACCCACTTAGACAACTTCAACTCCTAATGGTGACAAAGGAGAAAAATCTAAAAATAAGAAGACTAATAGACATTGCAACTTTTGTGGGAAACATGGTCATGATGATTCCAAATGTTTCAAGAAGATGGAAGATTTAGAAGAAACGATGAAGAATCACAAAATCAATATTCATTCTACTTCTTCTTCTTCTTCTCATGGACATGCACTTTCTACTTTTGGTTTCTCCTCCAATGAAACTTCTACTTCTTCTTCTGATGAGTGGCTTAATGACTATGGACCATATTATCATATGGCTAAGGAGAAAGCCATATTTTCCACTCTAAATGAATGTAACACCAAGAAAATAATTGTTGGTGATGACATATCTCTTAGTGTTGTAGGATATGGAATAGTTTAGGTAGATAATGATCATTTCAATGATGTATTATGTGTTCCAAGTCTTTCCTCTAACCTTTTATTAGTATATAAAATCACTCATTCAGGTGAAGGCAAAACTGTAGAGTTTTCACCTCACCAAGTTGTAATCAAGGATCTCAAACATCCTCAGCATGTTCTTGCAACTGGAATTGTTGATGACATTACCAGGTTGTACAAGTTTGTCAAATTTGGTTCATCATCTTTTCCATAAGTTTTTGTTTCTCATAGAGATGACTTGAGAAAACTTTGACATGAGTGGTTTGGTCATCTAAACTATCGCTCATTGCAACAACTATGTAATCAATAAATGGTGACTGGTCTTCATCTTGTTTCGTGAAGAGATGGTGTTTGTGTTCGTTGTGTTCTCAACAAACTTCATTGGGAAAATTTTGACAAACGTGCCTCTTAGCATGCCTCAGGCCCTTTGCAACTTGTTCATAGTGACTTGTGTGGTCCACTTTCTTCTCCTTTTTTTTCTGGGTGCAAGTGTTTCTTAACTTTCATTAATGACTTTTCTAAACATGCTTGGTTTTACTTTTTAAAACTTAAGAGTGAATATTTTGACAAGTTTATGGCCTACAAGGCCCTTGTAGAAAAACAATATGGACATCAAATTCAAAGGTTAAGAACATATAATGGAGGAGAATATGCGAAAAATAATTTTACAAGTTACTGCACTACATAGGGCATCCAAATGAAATGCATTGTTCCATAAACACCACAACAAAATGGGGTTGTTGAGAGAAAGAACCACACATTAAAACAAATGGATAATTGTATAATCCAATCTAAGGGATTAAGTCTAAAGTATTGGGAGGAAGCCATCAACTGTGAAAATTACATAGTAAATCACACTCCCACAAAGGATCTTAAAAATATAAAACCAGAAGAAGCTTAGACTAAAATTAAACCAGATGTAAGTCACTTTTGTGTATTTGGTTGTATAGCATGGGCTGACATTCCTGATGAGAAAAGAAAATCATTGCAACCTAAAAGTAAGAAGTGTATATTTGTTGGTTATTCTAAAGATGTCAAAGGTTATAGACTTCTTCAACTAGATTGTAATTAAATTATTATTAGAAGAGATGTTAAATTTTATGAAAATCTCTTGGCATGCGAGCCTAATTTAGTGATTGTTCCTTCTTCGACCTACGAATTATCTTCGATGTTTGTTCTTTCTTATGTTCCTATTCTGGTTTCTTCTTCAGATGACGACAATGAGGATGAAAATACACCTCCACCTACTCGTCTTCCTCCAAATGAGTCCATTGAACCTGAAGCAACACCAACACCACCTCTTCCTAGATGGGTTCATTCAACACAATAAGTATTTGGTGATATTTTTGGTGACCTTTTAGATCAACGTCGAACACATTCTTAGTTTGAACGAGCCTCTTCTCTTTTGTCTCATGTTTTAGAGACTCATGATCCAAAGTCATTTTTAGAATTTTTAGGTCATCAAGATTAGGATACAACAATGAATGAAGAGTATCGTTCTTTAATGGAAAATGATACTTGAGATCGTGTACCTCTTTCAAAAGGAAGAAAACTTGTCATATGTAAATGGTTCTATAGAACTAAGTATGCATCAGATGGAAGTGTTGAAAGGCACAAGGCCCAGTTAGTTGCCAAAGGATTTTCCCAAGTTGAAGGAATTGATTATAATGAAACCTTTTCCCCAGTAGCCAAAATTAATTCCATCCACCTTGTTCTTTTCCTTGCTACCTCATATAAATGGGAGGTCCATCGGATGGATGTTAAATATGCCTTATTGCATGGTGATTTTCAAGAAGAAATATGCGTGGAACAACCTCATGATTATGTCCATAATGACTCTAGCCTTGTTTTTCACCTTAAGAAATCTGTTTATGGTCTTACGAAATCTGCCCAAGCTTGGTGTGGCAAAATGGAGAGCTTTATTATTGACATTGGATTTTCTATATGTCATTTTGATCCTAATGTCTATACCAAGAAAGTAGGAATCCATATAATAATCCTTTTCCTTTATGTTGATGACCTTATCCTTACTGGTAGTGACTTAAAACTTTTAAACCATGTGAAAACCATCCTTAAGAAGAAATTTGAAATGACAAACCAAGTTTTGCAAACCAGTGAAGGCATTTTTCTTTCCCAGTCTAAGTATGCTTGTGACCTTCTTCATCGCTTTCACATTGAAGATTGTAAACCAACCCCTTCTCCCTTCCAGTCTGGATTAAATATTGATGCCACCTATAATTCTCCCAAAATTGATTCCACCTTGTATCGTCAGTTAGTATGTAACCTCTTATACTTGACTCATACCCATATTGATCTTTCCTTTGTTGTTGGTCTTGTTTCCCAGTATATGCAAACACCCTATGAAATCCATTAAAAAGAAGCTAAGATTATACTTTAGTATGTCTGAGGTACAATTCAGTTCGAGATACATTACAGTTCAAGGGGACTCCTTTATTGGTTGGTTTAACTGATTCTAATTGGGTCGACGACCCTGATAATCAGAAGCCTACTGCAGGTTATGTCTTCAGCCTTGGTTCAGGATCTGTCACTTGGGCCTGTAAGAAACAATAGGCTATTTCACTTTTTTCAACAAAAGTAGAGTATTGAGCAATGGTAAATGAAAGTCAGGAAGCATTGTGGCTTCGTCATATCCTTTTAGAGTTTTGATTACAGCCGCAACATCTGACCAAAATTTGGTGCCACAATCAGAGTGCCATCAAGCTCTCCAAAGACCCAGTTCATCATCAATGCATCAAACACATAGAGATACACATGATTTTCATCATAAATCTCTTTCATGGTCGAGTTATTGAAGTGCTAGTTTTCCCTATAGAAGATCAAGTTGTAGAAATTTTCACAAAGTCTCTTACAGAAGTGAAGTTTTCCAAACTTTAATCTATGTTAGGATTTCAGGAAGTTTCCATTAAGGGGGGATAAACTCTAATGACTTCTTCCTTTTTCTATTGTGTCACTTTTTTAAATCCTTCAATCCTATCCCAATTTGTTCTTAATGGGGGATGTTAGGATATTTAGACACTTAGGAGTTAGTTAATATCCACTAGGATGATTTTAGGGGCTAAATTTCTCTCATGGGCTAATTTTCCATGGTTTTTCAAAAAGAAAGATTCGTTATTTTAAAAATGATTCACCTAAATTATATAGGATAAAATTATTTTACCTTAAAAATCGCCAAAATTTTATAAAAACTATATAAAATACTCAGAAATTTGAATATTTTTACAAAAATATCGCCAATCATTTATAGTTGACATATGAAGGATTAGTAAGATTTGCCAAGGTTTCTACATTTTAAAATAAATTTCCATCCTTAAAATCATCCCTGAGATCCCACTTGGTCTAATGTGTCGTTAGGTAAAAGTGTGTTTCTTTAGTATGCATTAGTATGCATTTGTAGTTAGGAAATATTATGATCATGATATGTTCCCGACATAGAGTGATTTGATGGTTCATATTCTCCTCGATCTTAATGGCTACATTGATCCATGGCTTAACACCCGATTGGTCCTTATCCTGATTATAGGGATATTAACAAGTCTTGTCCTAAATATAATTATCCAACCCCTTTCATCAAACAAATCGTTGATGATTGTGCCATAACTAAAATTGTCTCTCTGATGGATTGATTTTCCGGTTATAATCAAATCAATATTTTACTTGTGGATCAACATAAGACTGTTTTTATTTTCCCTCGGCGTACCTTTGTGTACCATAAACTCCCTTTCGGTCTCTAGAATGTTGGTGCGACCTTTCAACACGCTATGTCTTATTCCTTTCATTATATTAAACATATTTTACAACCTTACCTTGATGATTTACCAACGCATTCCATGGTGCGGGACATGTATCCGAGAGGTGAAAACTCACAGGGGGATACACCCCCTCCATAACCTGGCTACTTAAAGCCCATTCCTTTTTTATTATCCATTATAAAAGCGTAGATATAATGAGGCCCATCCCATACTATTAGGACACTTACCCTTATTTTTCTTCCTAGCCTAACCTACTCTATATTGGGGAGGGCCATAACCTTCGCCCCTACAACAACTAGACTATGAAATTAGCCGGGGTTGATTACTCAAAACTAGTGATTATACCCCTGTAACTAATTAATATATAACATGCAGGCTTTATTGATGACATTTATTTATTTCATAGATTCCCTCATCTATTTATATTAGGAGATGATCCTTACTCCTAGTCAAGTGACATTTTGATTGGATAATTGGTTTCATTCACTGGTTCGATTGCTTCTTATATGTGTCGGTGTGGTGAGGTGGTTAGTATTTTATTTGTTTACGTGGATTTATTTTTTGTTATTGATCAATCTACATTAGGTTGTCGAGATCAGGAGGTGTGCTTTGCTCGACTAAGTAGGCTGGGTAGGTTTTTGAGAATTGAATGGTTTCTGGACATTGCATTTTGTATGGATAGGTCCTGGAGCATAAAGATAATATAGCCTAAGCATTGGATAGATCCTGGGTTCGTCTAACCTTGAATATATCTCTTCTTCAATTGTTCCTTATATAGAATATTATTATGCTCATGAGAGTGATCAAAAGGAAGAGCCAGATGTTCTGGATTGAGACCCACTGCCATCAGTAGTAGAACCAAAGAGAGCATTTGAACTTCGTAAAGTCACCCCTGAATGAAAGGCCTTTTATGGAACCTGCAGGACTCAATGTGCGTTTGTGCCAGGCTTGGGAAGAATATGTTTAGGGTGTTATTATTTCTCTTTATCTACTTACTTATCTCCCTGGCTAGTGACTGACATCAGACGAGCTTCTAAGGTGGCCTGCCTTAATAGAGATACGAGTTCTTATTTAAGTATACTCTTAATCTATGACGTCAAGTGCAATAAGGAGATTTCCATATTTCTTATATATCTATCTATTTAAGTACTTCCTCAAGATCACCCGACACACTTACGAGCCATTTTCCTCTGATGCCCATATTATCGCATATGATTGAATCCACATAAATGTGTTTTTTGTGTGGATTCTAGAAGAATTCTAGGCTTTATTGTTTCCACACATGGGATCAGGGTGGATCCATTGAAGGTTGAAGCCATTATCAATTTTCCTCTTCCTTATGCCTTACGCCAACTCCAAAGTTTACAAGGGAAGGAAAATTTTCTATGATGATTCATTCCCAATTATGTTGAACTAGCGAAAGGTTTCACTCGACTTCTTGAGAAGGGTAATGATTTTGTGTGGGATGAAACTGCCAACAAATCATTTGAAGCTTTGAAACTTTCATTAAACCGCACACCACTATTATTTTCCCCCGATTATAGTCAAGATTATTTCTTATATTTGGCTGCTTCGGATCATACCATCGCCATGGTTCTAGTCCAAGAGGATGATTCGCACGATGAACATGTAATTGACTATTTAAGTTGGAGTCTTACGAACACCGAAATCAAATACATGCATGTGTAGAAATTAGCCTTGGTGGTTGTTCAAGTTGTCCAACGTTTTCGTCACTATATCTTATTACGCAAAACCATGATTATTTATGATTGCAACCCTATGCAACATATTCTTACATGAGAATTGCTAGGGGGGAAATAATTCAAATGGATTGTGATTCTCTAGTAGTTTGATTTGGATTTTGAGCGAGCCAAGTCAAAGAAATCTTTGGTCTTTGCTGAATTGATATGTGATCTTAGCTCCGTTGATCCAGAAAATGTGGTATAAGATTCTTTTATTGATGAATCTCTCTTTCTAATTAGTTGAGATGATATTTGGTATGGAGACATTATCATTTACCTCCAAACCCAAAATTTTTGGCCCGATATATCTCATGTAGATCGTCATCGTATTAGGTATAAATACCATCAATATATTATTCTTGGTGATACCCTTTACTGTCGTGGTATTGACTCCATGTTTCGATGATGTCTGACATATGATGAAGCTGAGAAAGAAATAAATGAATGTCATTATGGTGCATGTGGAGGTCATATGTATGGGTATGCCACTGCCCAAAAGATCCTACGAGTTGGTTACTTTTGGCCTTCACTTTTCAAAGATTGCATTCTCGTAGTTCAGAAATGCCATGCTTGTCAAACCTATAATAATAAGATTCAATCTCATCCTCCTCCTCTCTATTCTATAGTTTTCATTGGTCCATTTGATAAATGGGGTATTGACTTCATGAGATGTAACCCTCGCTCGGCCAGGGGGCATGGATACATCATTGTAGCATTGGATTATTTCACTAAATGGGTCGAGGCGATTCCTACGTTTGATAACACTGGGAAAACTGCAACAATGTTCATATTCAATCATATCATCACTAGGTTTGGTGTCCCTCAATCCATCGTCACTAACCATGACACCCATTTTCACAATTTTATGATGTATGAGCTTACCGATAAGTTGGGTTTACAACATGAAAACTCAACCCCTTGTTATCCACAGGACAATGGCAAAGTTGAATCGATCAACAAATTTTTAACTACTATGCTTCGACGGATGATAGGGATTCACAAGTCAAGCTTGAACACAATGATTTTTTCGACATTATGGGCCTATCAGACGTCAGTTAAATCTACTCTGGGGTTCATGCATTTTCGATTAGTGTATGGTATTGAAGTCGTTTTGTCGATTGAATATGAAATCCCGTCTCTGAAACTAGCTATCGAACTTGTCCCCAACACCACATCCGAAGAAGAGCGTCTCTTGTATTTAATACAATTAGACGAGACTCTTCGTGATACTACGTTAGTAATATAAACCCAAAAGAAATGCGTCAAGGCTCCATACGACAAACATGTTAAACCTCATGTTTTTTCTAAAGGTGATTTGGTTCTTCTGTATGACCAAGGTCATGATTTGTTGGGGTAGTTCAATTCGAGCCCATGTGGCATGGCCCTTATATAGTTAAATGAGTGTTAGATAAAGGGGCTTATGAGGTGGTTGATTATGATGGAATTCCTTTGGGTGAACCCAAAAATGGGATTTACCCAAAGAAGTACTACGCTTAAAATATTTTTGCATGAGTGCTTTGTACTTTAATGTATCGTACTCTAGTGTGCTTTTTGTTGTTTCTTTTTCTTCCCTCAAACTGCTTACCTTGCCTTGTTCTTGGTTTCCAAATGTCAGCGTTCTTGCTACCCTATATTGGCTTTGCCAATGGTGCTAGTCGTAGTACTCAAAATCTAGCGTCTGATGCATGGGAAATCTATGCACCTATGAACAAGTTGATCAGTCTACATGGTATTTTCCTTGATTGTGCAACTAATAACATTGTGGAATATAGTGCAATAATTGAGTTATTAACCGACGCCATTTCATTTGGAATCCGTCATCTAATTGTACGTTTTGATTCTCAACTCGTGGTGATGCAATTAAGCAATGTTTATTCCATCTGAAGTCCTACACTATTATGAGTATACTTGAGATTTCGCCTCTAATTTTGATTACAATGAATATCAACACATTCCTAGATATCTAAACACATTAACAAATTCATTAGCCATTATGTTTTAGATAGACATTTGTGCCATTTATAAATCCAAACACACATACATAAAGACAAATAAGTCAGTAGAAGTTTTGTATTATAACGTCAAAAGTTACAAAAACGTGTGTCCTGAGACCAAAATGTTGAAGCACATGGCTTCATATACATATGCATCATGGATACTGCTCATGATAACAAACCACTGCCCGTGCTACAGGATGGATGAATCGATCAATGGATGTTGAAACGACAACATAATGGCATTGGTAACGTCGAGCTAACTCATCCACAATGATGTCAGGGATATCCATAGTCAACCCCTCGAGGTTGTGTTCGATCTCCTAAATATCTTCAATTGATACTCCTCGATATGCCATTGTGCCTATATCTCCATGTCTCTAGCTAAGAGATGATCCTGGAGGCCTGAAAGGTGCCACATCTTCATTTTGAGAACTCTTGATTAGTCTCAGATACATAACATAAAAATTTCATAATTAAAATACCAAAAACAACATATAATGAAAAATTCCTTTTTACCTATCTCTCCCCATTGTGAACCATCGAGTAGTGCCAAGTTCGGATTACCACGAAAATCTGTCCTGAAATATGCATAGTCCTTGATCATGACGAGCTGATCTCTTAGCCAATGGAAGAAGACTGGACCATATGCAATGCTTGGAAAACCACCATGGCATGTCATCAAGTCTACCCATCCCTTCATCCGAGGATCTTGTGGAGAGGGTACACCCCAATCCACAGGTTGTAGGTGCAAAACTGGGACTCTCTCTAAGAAAAAGGATACCAAAATCGATCCATATCCGAATTGTTTCAATCGACCGGTCCTGCACTTTGTTAATTGTTTCTTCATATTTTTTAGGAGTCCCTCACACCAGTTGAAAACTCGAGGCTTGATGCACTCGATAGCATACTGAAAATGGCTCTACAAATCCATGTGTGGAGCTGCGCTCCCTGCAAAATGAGTAATGGTATAGAGAATGGTCCTCAAAGATAAATCGTCAACATCCTTTATGGAAACCTTGCCACTATGTTTCTCTATACCAGCTACGCAGTTATGTGCTACATAATAATCCATTGGTTCACCTCCTCCTCTACTTCCCTATAGTGACACATGAAACCCACGACGAGATAATCCAATCAAAAAATAGATGTTATCAATTTTTAGAGTGAGTGTATGAACCTCGGCATGAAAGGCTTGTTTGTTTACTTCCCACATTCAGACTAAGTGCTCTAGTAGAACCAATTGGGCCCTCATGCCCTGCACTTTAAAAAACTTAAGCAAGCCGCACTCTCGGAGTGCCATGATGGTGTCGGGATCATTCCTGGCAATGTAATATTCCTCTTCATGCTCTCTTTCCCACCATTCAAGCATGATGAACTATGGAAAGTTTGCCAAACAACAATTAAAGATGAATTAGTTCATCAAAAATCCAAAATTGGGAGTTTCCCTAGTTATTTCTCTATTTTTTGTTTTTTGAATTGTAGTCGTCACAGGGGCCAAGTTTACCATAGTGCGGAATCTCCACACCCCAACAATGAACCCCCTGTGACGATACTAGATCATCGTAGTTCTCGATATGGAGAGCTTGCGACGATTTGGAGGCACTCTCTCCTTTGGAAATTCGCCCATAAACTAAAAAATTAATCATTAAAACTTAAAACTTTTCTATAGAAAGAGAGAGGCGAGGAAGAGCACCTACCTCACGGAAATGGATCGAGAAATCATCGACGGAGCGCTCTAGAATCGTCACTTGAAGATCAAAGGAAAATGATGGTTTTTGACACTAGTTTGGTGAAAATACAAATGAAATGGTAAAATGAACTTGTTTTGACCTATTTAACCTATTTTTACCATTTTTAACTTAAAAGAAAATATTTTTTAATATTTTGCACCTATGTTAAAAACCTAATGAACTTTTTAAAGTGTGAATTTTACAAGATAGAGGTCTGGTGACTAGAAATTTTGATATGGATCACCCCTTTTTTGGTCATTTTTGCGTGTTTTTGCAAACTCATATGATGTATATATGCTTTTAGGTTTTTTCAGTAAAAAATGTTGAGCATGGTCTTTATTCTTTCTCACGATCGTAAAACTATGAGAATGTAATAGAGTAAACTTTTATCACTTTTTCAGAATCGTAATAACAATACGAAAAAAGGAACACCCCCTGGAGTCCCCTTTAAGCTCTTTTCAAACTCTCTAAACATGAAAATATAACCGAGAGACCTTGTTCTTTTCACACTCATAAAAGTATTTAAAGAAAACGTCTGATGAGCGGTAGATTATCTCTTTTTTGGTCTCGTCAGACTAATTTACATAACATAAAAATTTCATAATTAAAATACCAAAAACAACATATAATGAAAAATTCCTTTTTACCTATCTCTCCCCATTGTGAACCATCAGGTAGTGCCAAGTCCGGATCACCACGAAAATGCGTCCCGAAATATGCATAGTCCTTGATCATGACGAGTTGATCTCTTAGCCAATGGAAGAAGACTGGACCATATGTAACGGTTGGAACACCACCATGGCGTGCCATCAAGTCTACCCATATCTTCATCCGAGAATCTTGTGGAGAGGGTACACCCTAATCCACAGGTTGTAGGTGCAAAACTGGGACCCTCTCTAAGAAAAAGTATACCAAAATCGATCCATATCCGAATTGTTTCCATCGATTGGTCCTACACTTTGTTAATTGTTTCTTCATACTTTTGAGGAGTCCCTCACACCAGTTGAAAACTCAAGGTTCGATGCACTCGATAGCATACTGAAAATGGCTCTACAAAGCCATGTGCGGAGTTGTGCTCCCTGCAAAATGAGTAATGGTATAGAGAATGGTCCTCAAAGATAAATCCTCAACATCCTTTATGGAAACCTTGCCACTATGTTTCTCTATACTAGCTACACAGTTATGTGCTACATAATAATCCATTGGTTCACCTCCTCCTCTACTTCCCTATAGTGACACACGAAACCCACGACGAGATAATCCAATCAAAAAATAGATGTCATAAATTTATAGAGTGAGTGTATGAACCTCGGCATGAAAGGCTTGTCTTTTTATGTCCCACATTCAGACTAAGTGCTATAGTAGAACCAATTGGGCCCTCATGCCCTTCACTTTAAAAATCTTAAGCAAGCCTCACTCTCGGAGTGCCATGACGGTGTTGGGATCATTCCCGACAATGTAATATTCCTCTTCATGCTCTCTTTCCCACCATTCAAGCATGATGAACTGTGGAAAGTCTGCCAAACAACAATTAAAGATGAATTAGTTCATCAAAAATCCAAAATTGGGAGTTTCCCTAGTTATTTCTCTCCTTTTTTTTTGAATTGCAGTCGTCACAGGGGCCAAGTTTACCATAGTGCAGAATCTCCACACCCCAACAATGAACCCCCTGTGACGATCCTATATCATCGCAGTTCTCGATATGGAGAGCTTGCGACAATTTGGAGGTGCTCTCTCCTTTGGAAATTCGCCCATAAACTCAAAAATTAATCATTAAAACATAAAAATTTTCTATAGAAAGAGAGAGGTGAGGAAGAGCACGTACCTCACAGAAACGACTTGAGAAATCATCCATGGAGCACTCCAGAATCGTCACTTGAAGATCAGAGGAAAATGAGGGTTTTTGACACTAGTTTGGTAAAAATACAAATGAAATGGTAAAATGAACTTGTTTTGACCTATTTAACCTATTTTTACCATTTTTAACTTAAAAAAAATTATTTTTTAATATTTTACACCTATGTTAAAAACCTAATGAAATTTTCAAAGTGTGAATTTTACAAGATAGAGATCTGGCTTTTTTGGTCGTTTTTGCGTGTTTTTGCAAACTCATATGATGTATATATGCTTTTAGGTTTTTTCAGTAAAAAATGTTGAGCATGGTCTTTATTCTTTCTCACGATCATAAAACTATGCGAATGTAATAGAGTAAAATTTTATCACTTTTTTAGAATCGTAATAACAATACGAAAAAAGGAACCCCCCGTGGAGTCCCCTTTAAGCTCTTTTCAAACTCCCTAAACATGAAAATATAACCGAGCGATCTTGTTCTATTCACCCTCGTAAAAGTATTTAAAGAAAACGTCTAATGAGCGGTATATTATCTCTTTTTTGGTCTCGTCGGACTAATTTACAAAAAAAGACATTTTGGAGTTTTCTTTAAGTGTTTTTCAGACTCTCTAAACATGAAAAACCCTTGATTTTTATTTCTTTGGACTCGTAAAACAAGCATCGAAAGGCCCATATGGGACCAAACTAATGCTTCCTAGGGTTTGTTAAACATACTCTGACGGACTCATCCGAAGGATGAGCTTACATTTCAAGAATATGTTATCCTCCTCAAGCTTGTGTAAAAATAAATAGGTACTCGCCATAAATGGTGGGGGGAAATTGGGAAAGAAATGTATATATGTATCTTTGTTAGTGGCAGTAAGTTGCTCTTGAACATGACATCGATCTTCATTACTGTATCTTGGTTGGGAAATCCATTTGTCTCTCGTTTGATCATCTACAAGTATGTATGTTGGCTCCTCCCTGAGTCAATGTTGCCAATAAAATTGTTGTGTCATTCATATGTTCAAGAAAAGTTCAACCTAAACAAGCCTTCTATCGAGTCGACTATGTGCAATCCTCAAATTCTTACCATGTCATCCTTCCCTGAGTCAGTTTTGAATCAATTCATACTATGATCTACTTCAAATCTGTTACATATTTCGTGCCATTGATGGGGGATACATTAAGTCCCTCCTATGACGAGTCTTTTCCTGTCGAATTCCGCTCATTATCCAGGAATTACAATTAGAAATCATTTAGTACCTTGGAACCTGCATGCCTTAATGGTAGGTTTTCTCGTTTTCAACAGTGAGTTCACATCATTGGCCCTTGATTGGAAAATTCCATCGAGTGTTCGACTTCATATCATTAACTCACATTCGTTGGATTGTACTAGAGTACCTTGGGGGTCATTGACATCAATGGTGATTTCCCTCTCACTTGTTAACGATATCCATTAGTGACCGGTAATCAAGTGGTTTATACCATGTTCGACTTCGACACCTATAATCACATGGATAGATTTGTACTTCAAGATGATGGAAATGAAGAACCTGGATATTGTCACATAGATCGAGATTGCGATGGATTAATCATAAGTATGTACTGACACATAGATCCATCGTGTATTTGTCATGGCTATGTCCAAATTTGAGTCATTATAGCATAGATCCAAAGTGTATTTCTCATGGCTATGTTGAATCATGATGACATGGATCCACATTGTATGATTGGTGGCCATGACTCACTTGACATGTATGCTTAGAGTCACTTGTAGTCTAAGTATGGGAATGCCTACCTCAGTAAATGGTATATTATTATGCAAATAATTGATTGTTTGTAGGTTTCCGATCGATGTGCTCCTTGTTCTTGACACACACATTCTACAAAGTATTTCAGTTGTCACATGTTCCAACTTCATACTTTTGGGGGAATTCTGTTACACATTATTTTGGTCATCCCCATGATCACCGATGATATGTGTTGCTTACTGCTTTGTTCCCTGAAGCTACTGAAATAATAATACTTTCTCCCTGGGAAATAGAATCATCTCTCATTTCTTAAAAACCCTACCAAAAAAGATCGTCGCACCTTGCCAAATGATAAGGGTGTGACGATCCCTGATCATCGCATGTTGTGCCATAGTGGATTGCAGTGTCATTGTAGGATGCTTTTGTTTAGGATGCGATGATTCTCAAGGAAAGGAAAAAGGTGAAATTCTCGAAGGTTCTAGAATGGAATCTTTAGAAGGATGAGGTCGCCTTTGATCGGTTTGGATCTCACTCGCTTCTCTATTTTAGTGGGATTATGATAATCTCTTGATCCATCCCTCTTCACTCTATATAAAGAGGGATATCTCATGGGAAACATTAGGTTGACTTATGCATGAAGAATTTTGTTCAAGATTGTACTTTTGTTATCTTTGCTTTAGCTTTCCAAGTCAGGTTGTGAATACTCTTCATTAAAAGCATTGGAGAAAAGGTGTGTGTGTTGAAGAAAAGGGCCATTAGAAGAGACCTTGCAACATCAAGGCATAGTTTGTATTCTCCACTTTCATTAATATAATGTAGTGATACATTTCTTCCCTATAAAAGTGTCTACATTTTTATTGTATAACTCCTTGATCTTAGGCATAGGTTTCATTGGAATATATATATCATTGTTCTCTCTCTTTGTTGGTTTGTTCCTCTTAACATTTTCAATATCTCACAAATCCAAAGATGGAGAAAGTACGATACTAGCGAGGATCAAACACATTTAAACAGTATGCCATTTGTTCCTCATTGAACTAGTTTACATTACAATGAAATTTAAGGAGATGCTTGTATTCTTATATGTTTTGTTCTAATTTCTTGTTGAAGTTAGGGAAATTAGTTTGTGTCAACACTTACCGATTTGTCCGATAACAATGGAGGGTCATTTGTCAATGATTGGTTGTGAGAAACTCTCTTGTAAATTCTCTCTATAATATTTTTCTTTTGCATTAATAAACTGCTCCAAGTGGCCACGTTGGTTGGGGCCATGGATATTTCCCCATTGGGGTTTTACCACATCAAAAAATCGGTGTATTGATCTTTGATATGGTTGTGTGAGTGTTTACTAAAGTTGTTCATCCTTTGTTGGAATATTTGTTTTGTCGAACATCCTTCTATAGGTATAATCCTTATTTGGGAATGGACAAAATGTATGGTTATTCTTGTAGAAAATAACCACCCTTGTCTTCCATTAGAATCTCCAAAAAATTGTTGTATGTTGGTTGAACTTACTATAGAATATTATTCTAAATAGTATTTAAATTTTCTCTATTTTGCTTCAAGGCTTTCAAATGCTTACTAGTTTTTGCTTGACTTGTTTTCAATAGAAAACATCTTAATTTATCTATAATGATGCATTCATTATATTCAAAAGTCTAAAGAAAAAATAAAGACACTACATGGAAGAACTACCAAAGGTAAATTTCAATCTTTGACCTAGCAATGTTTCTAGAATGAATATTATGTGTGAGAGGTTATATCCAACTATAGTTTTTTAGAAACCTCCAACTTGGTTACATATATAAATCTAATTATGTAATGGTCCAAATTCTAATAAAGATAAAATACTTAGATAAACGCCACAATTTTCAACCATTAATTGATAAAAGTAAATATAAATGGCTCATGATTACATATTGTATAAGGAGCGAGTGGTGAAAAGGTTACCTGAAAGTTGAAGGAATCAATTTACTTAAACAATATGAATTTCAAACCGATGCACTCCAATATTTATTTTATAATGACACAATAGAGAGTGGAGGACAATTCTTCTACCAACCAACCCTCATCATGACTAAGAGCCTTTAATTCCTTGATCAACTACTTATGTCAACCAAGCCTTTTCCTCGAATTGTCAAGCCAAAAGATCTCTAACTTTCTTTTCCACCTTTATTATATATAATATTTCTTACCCATTCATGAAAGAAGTTCCATGCATAAGTTACACTTTTCATTAATAATTAATCATGCATTTTTTAGCATTTCATTTGTTTAGTTTTTTATTAATTTATTTTTTCGTATTTTCCCCTTTATTCTATTAATAAAATAATTCATTTTATTTATTTATTTATATTACTTTATTTATTATTTATTTTTCTTTCTATTTCATACCATTTAAATATTTATTTATTATTATTATTTATTTAATAATATGGGACATTCCATACTCCCCCCTTCAAGGAACTTCATCCCAAATTTAGTGGTAATTATGTTACTTATAGGTTTTTAATTTTCTCCCCGTATAAGCCACAACACCCTCTACTGGACTAGTTTAAAGCTACCCAAGTGACCTCAACAGGCATCAAAAGTACACATCACAACACCAGGGAAGCAAGATTACACTCTATATTTTCTTCTCGACTTTCAGAACCAGGCTTAAAGCTTCTTGGTTTGTTCAAATCCCTAAGGGTCGATACCTCATCTACCCAAGAAAACATATAGATAAATACTCACGTACACCAGTCATCTGAATCAATAATCATGTACACCAATCATATGGATCAATATTCATGTACATTAAACACCTTGAAAGGATAGACCTAAACTCCCTCCTTATACTCCCTCGGGTACACATTCTTGAGCATCAAAGTTCAATCCCACAACATCACTAGTGAGAAACACTCCAACCCTTCTCCTGATCTTTGACATCATAACTCCAATATCAAGAACTACTCAGGATGGTCCCATTTCCCATCAAGAGTTATACATAGCAAAAGAATGATTAGCATTAGTTGATCGAGTTTGTACCCAACCTATAAGGTGTTATTTTGTATATATCCTCCTTTGTAGGTATGGGATCCCACAAGATCATCAAATAAATTGGCCCTCTTGGTCCACTGGTGGATAACCTAACAATCACCACCTCACAACCTGCAATAATCCACATGCTAACTCTCGCATCTCATCATGAGCATACAACATTATTGTCATCACCACATGCTCACGCATGACATCATCAAACATCATATCATAAAATTATTCCATGTAATTATATCATGTCATCATATTAGGAGATACTATCATAAGAAATATAACCTCGACACATCTTTATGTTATGTTCCAAATTCTTAAAATATCAGAATAGAACATAAGTACACACCATCAAAGACATAGCCTTTCATCAACAGAATTAAATGGAATTACATGTTAACATAACATAACATGATATGTAAATACCACACTTTCTTCTTCTTCTTGAACAATATTTTCATTCCCTTTGTTGGTAGAAGCATTTTCTGGACATTCAAATGGTCTATGTCCAAACTTATTGTATCTAAAACATCTGATAGAATATCCCCTACCTCTTTGATAAGGACTTCTCCTGATGAAATTACCACCTCTTGGTGATTGTTGTTGTTGATGTGAGTTGTTGACTTCCTCTTTTGGAATTGAAGATATTCCTCTGTTACTTTGTTTCCCTCTGCCTCTTACTAGACCACAACCTTTGTTCCTTTGGTTCTGCTTCCTTGCTAGTTTTTCTTCTTCCTTAAGATAAAACTAATATTCCTCTTCAACAATGTTAGGAAATAATATGCCAATTTCATCTTGAATCTTATATCTTAACCCATTAATATATCTAGAATATTTCTTAGGATTCTCTTCTATATGACCAACTCTTATGTTCAAATTATAAAACTCTTCAGTGTATTCTTTGATTGACATACCTCTTTGTTTCAAATTATGCATTTTCCTAAACGAATTGAGTTGATAATCACGAGACATAAACTTACCTTTCAATTTTGCAACTATCATGTCCCAAATTTTAATTCTTGACTTGCCTTTGTTCTGCCTCTACACTTGTACTCCATCCCACCAGAGAAATGCATGTCCTTTCATCCTTGTCACAAAAAATTTACCTTTTTCTCATCAGGGACATTTTCATATTCAAATTACTTGTCCATCGTACTCATCCAGTCCATTAATTCATCTATATTAAAGTTTCCTTCATACAATGGCACCACCATTCTTGGTCTAGAGCTAACTCCCATGATAGCTCTAACTAGTATTTCTTCAACTCTTCCTTCTTCAAGCTCTAATCCTCCTTCATCTTATACAACTTATTCTTCTTCAATGATATCTCCAATTTCAACACCTCTTCATTGGCCAAATTCCATTGCTTCCAACCTTTCCTGAAGGTTTCTCAATTGTTTAATGACTTCAACATTGGAAATAGATATTCCTTGATCTCGGCCTCATCCTCCTCATATTCTGAATGCCATCTGCAACTATCCCTCCTAGATGTTGTGCGCTCTGATACCAATTGATAACCAATCTGGAATGGTTCACCTTCAAAAAATTATAACAGCTCTTAAGAGGAGCCCAGGATCGAGTTCGGAGCGGTGGCCAGTCTCAACTTTTGTAAGTTGACTCATTCTAAGTAATAAAGAAAATGCTTTTTCCATCCCAATTCATGAATTGTTTATATTTTGATCAATATATGTTTGGATTTCTAACCCGTTAGTATATAAGTAGTATGCATGCATAGTTGTTGCTTGTCCTGGATGCAGGTCAGCTTTGGAAGGATTATTGCGAACAAGTGATCGAGCACGAAAGAGGATCGACATCAAATGCCGAGAACAAGGTAGGTTGATATTTCCATGCATTTACTAAGAAAAGGGGATTTAAATCTAGGGATGAAGGTAGAAAGTACTTTCTATTCGGTCATATCTGCATGCAAAGTCTGAACTCTATTTGCTAGTCCGTAGGGTGATTTTCCCCAACAACATTAACCTAGATGGAGAGTCGATTCCCGAATAACTTAGAGATATACAACCCACATCCTTTCATCAACTAACAGACAAGATTTACTCCGAACTTCAGGACTTTGGGAGTTCCTTAACCTTTAATTTCATGACTCTAATTCTGCCAAAGTGTCAAATTACCAAACCTCCAAAGAACAAAGGCTCGCAAATCTAATGACCTATGATCGATCGATAGATCTATGACAACCCTTCAATCCAGGACTTCATAGCTTTAGGGTTTTCTTAACTCTTATACTGTTATGAACCAAACTTACCGAAAATCTGAACCCTTGAGAATCCAACGACCCTCATCCACTCATCAATCTACAGTGTGGATTCACTCCACGACTTCGATTTTCGGAGCTCCCTTATTGCAAACAACTCTAGTTTTCCGAAGTAACAAAGTCTGAATGTTTTAGGGTTTAGCTAGTGCGCATCTCTTGCCTGATCTAATAGTTATGGGATTTTGAATTGTCCCAATTAGATCTCTTCCACTCAAACCTAAAACAAAGGAATTCTCCCCTAGATAATTACCCTCGTTATCCATCACATATATTCGTCACTTAGATGACTCAATCGTTGGTGCACACGGTTTGTTTTCCTCTTGAGCTCTAGACTTTAAGAGGTCCCTTGTGCACATACTTTGTTTTCACTATGTAGTTGCACTATCTCTCCTAATCTTCATTCTTGAGAAGTTAAGACCCCCTGTGTACCTTGATTGGTCTCTGTGTTATCCTAATGTTGTTTCTCCTGATATTTGTACTTCAAAAGGTCCTTCTACGCACCTCTTACTTTGGAACTGGGAAGACCTTGTTCTGTGAATCTGAGAAGAGAATTTGGATCCGAAAAACAAATTTAGT
This sequence comes from Picea sitchensis, assembly GCA_010110895.2. NCBI lineage: Eukaryota > Viridiplantae > Streptophyta > Pinopsida > Pinales > Pinaceae > Picea > Picea sitchensis. Next base: position 23,229 of record SNQJ01S0144202.1, read on the forward strand.
TTCTCTTTTTTCAGAAACAAACAACCACATACACGAATTTTACTTACCTTAGTATCTTTTGGTTCAGAAAGTACACAGAAGGTTTACAACCTCCTCTTGATGTTAGAGAGCTTCTCTCTTCTCTTCTTTTCTCTTTCAATTTATACATATATAGATTATGCTAACTCATAATGTTTTCTTACTTTAATTGTGCGTTGGAAGGCTGTTTCAATTTTAATTAATGATTGATGCTTGTATTTCCTTGGGAAAAGAGAGATATTTGGTAATGGTGACTAGTAACTATATGGTGGATTTCATAAGAATATGGCACATTATCTAGAATATGGTTACTTATGGTTATTATAACATTTAAAGGAAGGAGAAATTGACTATTATTTTGGGAATTTAATGATTTAAATTGTGTTATGATTTTTTACTTTACTGATAATTAATCTTGAGTCTAGATTTGAATTAGATTCAGGAATTAGATGCTTCCTTGTTCCTCATAACAGTTGCTAGTCTTGAGACCTTAAGTGGTCAAAATCAATCAGATGAGTCCTAGAATTGAGTGTTTATTATGTGTCTTGGAGGTCCTAACCTTGTAGGATAGGTTGGGTGGGTATAAAATTATATGTGATGTTATGTGATTTGGCAGATCCTGAATACATTGAAGTTGTATCTAAATCTAGTTGTGCAATGAGATGACTGAAATACAATGTGTATTGTTGAAGTATGTTAATATCTTATTTCACTTGTTTGAATGATGTTTTTTTAATGTTTAAAAAAAAATCTATTACTATTCTCAATTACTTATATGAAGTAAAAGAGGGGTTGGTACATTTTCATAATTTTTAGGGCGTTTGTGGGTTGCAAGATTGCAAGGAGTAGATCTCTGCATGTGGCATAAAGGAAACCCGCAGATATCAACAAATGTCAATTTTTTTTTTTATGAATTGATGAGTGAAGTTTGGGATTTTAATTAGCAAGCTAGGGAAAATGGTAAGGCCATGTCACAAATGCATAGGTGTGAAAATTTGTACTATAACAACACCCCATTAGAATCGAAAGAATAAGACATGTTGGTATTGTGGAAAGACTGTACATA
>SNQJ01S0144204.1:4124-24259 GCA_010110895.2 Picea sitchensis
CGGCTATACGTATGCTCCTAACCTCATCCATCAGGGGGCATCTGTTATCACTGAAATTTCATCCGCACATGGTTACAAGAACTCAGCATCGTCAAACAGTAATGAAGTCATTCATGGCCCTGAATTAATCTCATAGAATTCAAAATAGGGAAAATCTATACAAAGGAGTGAAAAATTGAAGAGCGCTTTACAGAAGTTGGGCACGTGTGCACATGCACGGAACAGGAATGTAGAGTGCGCGCATACGCGCACGATGCACGGATGTTAGCGCAAAAAGTCGCGTACCTTCTAAACGACGCATTTATGAATATGGTCGGCCTCCCAACCACTTATGGTTCAACTCCCAATCTGATTTGACCTCCAAATCTGGGCTGGATCCGAATGGTGGGCTGGTCAAAGACCTAATAATGCCCTAAATGGCCTATTTTCACACTACAAAGAAGTTTCACAATAACCCAATGCAATGCTATAAAAAGCCATGAATGCACCTCATTTTCTCAAGGAATTCTAAGTAATGTTATGCTGCCTATATTGTTTTAAGGACTCCATCCTTGACAAGAACACATTGGCACCATTTCATTGAGCAATCCACCTCTCCATTGAGTGGATTTGCAAAGAGTTCTTTCACCACTATTCTCATTTTCTTTGTTGTAAGGAGAGCAAGCTTGTGAGGGTCCAAGAGCCTTCCCTTGGAGGAAGAAGGGACTCATAGTCCCCTTTCTTCTTGGTGCTTTGATTTCATCAATAGATCAGCCTAAAAACATTGGTGACATGGGTCTTTTTGTTTTTGTTATCTCTATGTCCCTATGCTTATGATTTTAGTTTGTATTAGTTTAATTCTTGCTTATAGTTTTGTTTTTATTTCTCTAACTCTTTCCTCTACAACTGTCCTGCTCAGCAAGACCCAACTGGGCATGCAATCACCTCTTATTTTCTCACCAAGGTGACGAAAGAGGCGCAACAATAGTGAAGGGCCCATAATGAATGGGATTGATTTTATTTCCTTCACCCTTCAATCTCTCCTTGCCGATGTGAAGCCATACCCGGTCTCCAACCTGGAACTGATGATCAACCCTATGCTTGTCATGTCGAGCTTTATACTATGCTTGATTTTTCTCCAACTCTTCCTGGACTACCTGGTGTATCTGTTGAATCCTCTGGATGAACTTGTGAGCTCTGTCCTCTGTTTGTTCTTCATTTACATCGGCATCTCTCTTGTACATTAAGTCCAAAGGAACCTTTAGTAGGTACCCAAAACATGTCTCAAAAGGTGAAATCTGAGTGGATGAATGTAAATCTCAGTTGTACGCATGTTGTACATAGGGTATATCTTCATCCCATACCTTGGGATGCTTGTTGTAGTAGCCTCAAAGAAAAAGTACCATTGTTCGGTTTACCACCTCTATTTGTTCGTCGGTCTATGGATGGAAAGCAATGCTCCTCTTCAATTTGGTGTCCATCATTCTCCACAAGCTTGTCCAAAAGTCCCCAAGGAATTGAGTATCTTGATCTGAGACGATAGATGTGGGTAATCCAAAGCGAACCCAAACATGCTGAAAGAAGATATTAACAGTCTGCTCAACAATGATCTGCTTTTTACAAGGCATCAAGATACACATCTTGTTGAACCTATCCACTACAACATACAAATAATCATGACCCTCTCTGGTCATGGGTAAACTCCCTACAAAATCCATGGATATAATTTCCCATGGATGGGATGGAACATGAAGTGGTGAGTACAACCCCAGTTTTCTATTAGTGGGCTTACAAGTAGAACACATCACACACCCCTTTACATATTTAGTTACAATTTCTTTCATTTGAGGCTAGTAACAAAACCTCTGGAAATAAGCCATAGTTTTTCCTACCCCAAAATGCCCAAACACAAGAGAAGTATGAGCTTCTCGTATTACATGGACTCGTTCACTTGTAGGAATACATAGCTTTCCAAGATGGTAAAGTAACTTTCCCTATAGAAAATAGTTCTCTACATAGGCACCAAGGGTTAGCTTTGTATATACTTCTTTAAAATATTCATTGATGGCATATTGTTCTATATAGATATCATGAGATAAAGAAGCATTGTTCAAAATAATAGAAGCAACAATAGGAGGTCTAGAAATCATATCAACTACCTTGTTACTTGTACCCTTTTTGTACTTGATTACCAAGTGAAATTGTTGTAGAAAACCCATCCACCTGTAGTGTCAAGATTGTTGCAATTTGGTTTGTGCTTGAAGATACTGTAAGGGTGGGTGATCTGTATGTATAATGGTTTCCATACCTAACAAGTAGTTCTTCCATTTCTTTACACTCTGGACTAATGCATACAACTCTTTATCATATGTAGGATAATTAACAATAGCCTGGTTAAAAGTTTCAGAGCGGTAACATATAGGCTTACGATTTTGCATTAGTACTGCACCCATGGCGTATTTGATGACATTTGTCTCGATCTCAAAAGGATGTTGAAGATTCAACAATGCTAATACTAGTGCGTTATTGATCTTTCCCTTCAAAGTGTCGAAAGATTTGTGTTTCTTTCCTTCCCACTGAAAAGTGTTCTTCAGACTGGTTAAGGCATGCACAGGAGCTGCTATGAAGGAGAAGTTGGGAATCAATCTCCTCCAATACTGGACTGCACCTAAGAAGCTTCGAACTTCGGTTACACTTTTTGGCTCAGGCCAATTTACAATTACATCAACTTTGGAGGGTCAATTTTCAATTATCCTCCTCCTACAATATGACCTAAGTATACAAGTGCAGTCTTGCCAAATTCACATTTAGACAATTTTACATACAACTTTTCCCTTTGCAAAGTATCCAATACTTTCTTTACATGCTTCACATGCTCATCCCATGTCCCGCTAAAAACAAGAATGTCGTCTAAATACACAATCACAAAGTTATCTATGAAAGGCATGGACACATCATTCATCACACACATGAAAGTTGTCGGAGCATTACAAAGCCCAAACGACATAACCAACCACTCAAACAATCCCTGTTTGGTTTTAAAGGTAGTTTTCAATGCATCCTGTTCTGTGAATCTGATTTGATGATATCCACTACACAAATACAACTTAGTGAAATAGACAACATTCCTCAATTGATCAAGTAAATCATCTATGCGAGGAACGGGGTATCGATTTTTCACTGTGATTTTATTTAAGGCTCGGTAATCGACACACATTCACCATGTGCCATCTTTCTTCGGCACCATCACAATTAGAGAACCACAAGGAGATGAACTGGGCCTCATGACCCCTTGATCCAATAATCCATGTACCTGCTTCTTGATCTTTTTCATCTCCACAACTGACATCCTGTACATGCCCACATTAAGAAGAGGAGAATCCTGTTGAAGATGTATCTCATGTTGGATTTCCCTCTTAGGAGGTAATCCATCTATTTCCTGGAAAATATCATCGTACTTAGAAACAATATCAATTAATTCATTTCTATGAGATGGATCACACCATTGGAAAGCGTCGGAAGTCCCGACATCTTTCTCTCTGATGACCATGAGTACATATCTCTTATTAGTGTTTATGAGTCTTTTCATTTTCCCTGCACTAACAAGTGTCATATTTACCCTCATGTTGTGAGCTCTAACAATATATTCCACTCCCCCCTTAGTAAGGTGGTATTTGTTTTCATGTCGAAAGAAGACTAATTTTCTATCATAAAGATAAGGACTTCCCAACACTATGCCACATATATCAAGTGGTACAACATCCAAATCAACTTCATCAATCAATTTTGAAGCAATAGAAAATCTTATCCTACATTGTTTGGTGACATTAAGTTTTGCTTTGTCACATACCCAACCAAGAGGATAAGGTTCCAGATATGGTTTCGTTTCAAGACCTATTTTCTTCACAAGTGCTTCAGATATTAAGTTTACTTGGGAACCCAGATCAAATAATGTATCTATCTTAGTATGTTTATATACAACTCTTATGTGAAATAAATCATTCCTCTTTCGTTCATCAACATGAGATTCATCATTGGAACTAGAACTAGCATGAAGAGAATATTTACCTTGTACTCCAACCGCTGTGATATTTCCTTCATCTCTTGAATCAGAACCAATATCTTGTTGTACCGTAGCAACGGTCTTTGTCTTCAGCTTTCCACCAAACTATTTCGGTTTCTTTTCGGGATGCAGTTTCCAACAGTGTTCTTCATTGTGACCACTCTTCTTGCAATGAGTGCAAGATGGTTTTTCTCCTTCTCTCGTCACTGTAGCGGTCTTCTTGTCCTTTCTTTTAAACTTCTTAAAATTTTTCTGTGGGAAATTGGAAGGTTTGTTTGTGGGATCTTCTTGAACATGTTTCCCCCTGTTCTCAAGGTGAGTAGCTTGCACACAAACTTCATCAAGACTAGTGGGGTTAAACAAGAGAAAAGTATGTCAAATATAACTGTTAAGTGTGTCAATATACTTCATTAAAGTATCATAAGAATCCAAAGGAATGTTCAATGCAAGAGCTTTCTTCCTAAATTCTTCTATGAAACTTTGTACAATTTTTCCTTTAATTTGCCTTAAGGTTTTCCATTCCATCATTTCTTTATGTAAATATCCTAATGGTTAAAATTGCTTCCTGATTGTTGATTTAAATTCCTACCATGAGGAAAGAAGCTTACCACACTTACTTATGTCCTAAAGCTTTCTCTCCCACCATACGAGAGCGGTGCCTTGCAACCGAAGAGAAGTGAGTTTCACTTTAACTTCATCTTCATCAATATGATGGACACAACAATACACTTCAACTTATTAGATCCAATTATCTATCTTTTCAGGATTATCATCTCCATTAAACATGGGTAATGCAAATTTTACATCAAGCTTTAATAATGGTTTCTTAAAAGAGGCTTTATGGCTAGAATGATGAGAATGATTAGAATGCTCAGAGGAAGAAGAACTAGAACGCGAAGGTGAAGACGGAGGCTCAGGAGGATATCCTCTAGCCCCTTGGTTTATTGAAGCATCATCATTTGCATGTGCTTCCTTTTTCTTCCCTTTCTTCTTCATCTTCTTCTCGTAATCTCCATACATTTGCTCGACCATTTTTGACATGTGATAAAAGACCATGTGAAATTTTTTCTCTTGTTCACCATGCTTGTCCACTTCTTCCATTTTCTTCCTTCAAGATACATGACCAACTTCGGGATTGAAATTCTTTAGAGTTCATTCACCCTGCTTATGCTTGGCCCTAGTAATCATTCACACTCAACAATTCAAGTCAAAGATGACTTCTCTGATACCAACATGATCCGGGATATTTTCATCGTGACTTAGCAAGAATTGTATTAAATGAGCATAAATTAAAGTGCACCATTAAAGAAGAGAAAACTTAAAAATGAAGAGATATAAGCATCATATCTGAACAAAAAAACTTGATAAAAGAGTTCATCCCTGGTGGACTACATCTCCAGGTCCTACTCACAAACAGGTAGGCTCTTTCATTAACTCAACAAAAGAATTTGGCAAATACATGAATATACCTCATTCTGAAACCAAGCTGTAGAAATAATGCTCAAATCATAAAACATACATCACCATTGAATTTATGGCATCGAATTACCCAAATATGGTTGTCTCCACGCTCCGATATGGCTCTGGCACTCCCAGGCCCAAGAGAAACTCTATCTCGGTTTCCATGCTCACTGCAACCTGCAATAATGATAGTCATTTGCCTCGAAATCCATGCCCATATAAGTACGGCTGTGCCTCTCCCTGGTAGCTAGTGAAAACTTGGCTTTAAAAGAAAACTCGCAGGTGGATGTTCCAATGGAACGGTTAGGCAGATTGGTTATGGCGCTAAAGTTAGAGCATTGGATGTGGGGAGGTACCAGGGTTAAACCCTGTGGGCTCCAATTTTATCTATATAGTTATAACCCCTACTAGATTTGGCTGGCGGCTTATAAATGTGGTGGTTGTTACCAGATATGGCGGGGTCTCACCCATATATTTTTTTGATTTTTCGGTTATGAGCCGTCCTTGGGTGTTTCAGGGATGCCACGTGTTGCCCGCTGATTGGGCTGCATGGAATCTACTGATTGGTCCACCTGAATTCTAACTTCATGCCCAGTCAACCGTACATGACACGTGGTTCTTTCTAGATGGTGCCATGTGGTGTCTCGTGGGGGTGCCATGTGGCACTTTTCTATTGGTCCACATGGACCCTTGAAAAGTCCAATGGCAGGTGACATGTGGAAGGCTGTGGTGCTACCATGTGGCATGCTAACATCATCATCTTGTATGATGACATCAACCTTCCATGTCAGCTGTTGACGTCAGCAGTACAAATGATGTTGTGTACCCTGCTGACTGGCCATGTTTGACAACAACTTTGACTGTGAATATCTTTCAAACCGTGACTCTGTTTGGCGAGTCGTTTGTCTCGTTAGAAAGCTTGCGACGCACTCTTCGCGATCATGTTATTTTCACTAATTTTTGGGAACTTTTAATTTTTTCCCTTTCTCTATCTGCTAAAGCCATTCTGAGCATTCTGAGTTGCCTCCGTGAGTTTTGAGTTATTCTTAGCCTTCTCTGGATCCTTTTTGAATCACTTGCAATGAAAATGAGTAAACCTCACACCTACACTACTAAACAAACATAATGAACATGATCTTGATTACATTCATGAATGCCTAATTTCTAACAAGCATAAAAAATCATGTTAGTCATAGGTGTTTACTTCCTTCCCTACCCATCCTCATCTAGATTCATACCATTCACAAATAAAATGGTTAGTGAAGACCAATATTACTACAATCCACATAAAAAATATGAACCAATATGAAAAACTAAGCTACAAACAAAAAATTGAAACAATAACAAAGTGGGTAGAAATAATTAGCAATGGATGGGCCTTTAATTTCTGTTGTGGAGAATGGTTGGATCCAAATGAGATGGAACACACTCCTTGGGAGGGTCTTGTGATCCTGGGAAACCACTCTCTCTCAACAAATGGTTGTGAATAAATATCCTATCTATCTCAATGGATGAGATCGAAAAAGCAAGAAGGAACTAACTTTCAAGGTATGCATGAGAAAAATGGTCTCAATCTCCAATTAATAGCATAATTGTGTTGATCTTTCTTTCTTCTAAATGTTATCCCTAGCCTCTTATTTATAGTTAAACTTCTTGCTTCCAAAAAATTGGTTTCAAGTGTGAAGGGAATGTTTTGGACAGAGTTCCCCTCTGTGTGGAAGAGACCCTTCATGAACGTAGATAGGGCTCAAGATTTCTCTACATTAATTGTGCTTTTGAGGACAATCTTGATGATATTTTGTGTGTTTTTAGACTTGTGTAAATTTTGAATGAAAATTCATGCAAGTTGCATAAAATTCAATATGGTAGGTCATGCAAGTGCATGAAACCACTTTTATAAAAAACTTTAACCACTTTTTTTGGGTGAAGTTTAATATCCATGGGGTAGCTTTGTTATGTTGTATTATTGTCCAATGGTGATTTTTTTCATTGTTGCATGTATGTCTTTGTTAGGGTATTTTTTAGGGGGAAAATTTCACCAATTGGCTATTTTCTAAAAACAATATTTTCCAATTTGGTTAAAAAATTTCCCATTTTTTACATAAATATGATTAAATTGATATTATTCGCTAAATATTTACAAGTTTTAATGGTAAATTATATGTTCTTTTATTAAATATTCACCTACATATCTATATGTATTATTTTTCAAACCGGAATAATCACCTAGAATACTATACATAGGTATAATATTTGAATTCTTAAAAAACAACTGACGGCCAACATTTTTTTCAGTTTTGTCACCTATTGATTTGTCAAATTTATTGTTACAATAACAATGTTATTACTCTAACAACATCCTTGATATTAGGGGTTAACAACATTATAAATGCTAAGAATTCCCTAGTTATACTTATTGATAAATTTACATTTACCTTGTTGGTGTGCCTCATATTTTGTATAGTCGACCTTTGCCAGAAAACCTAGGACAAATAGATCCATATACTAGACTAATATTTTGATTATATTTTTCTATGGCATGAGAGGTGATACATGTGTTCTCATTTTCTTATGTGAGCATGCATTTTTTAATTATTATGTTTCTACATATGATATATGTTGACCATGCAATTATTCGATATCTATGATGATGTTATGTTCTTATGATGGCATGTGGTAGTTAACATGCAGTTCTTTACCATTCATGATGTTATAATGGTGCTATGTTCTTATAATTCCACGTGGTAGTTATCATGTGGCTCTTTGAAATTCATGATGATGTGATGTTGTCATGATGGTATGTGGTACTTAGCATGTGGTTATTTACTATTCATGATTTTATGATGATGTTATGTTCATATGATAGAATATGATAGTTAGAATGCATATATTTACTATTCATGATATAATAATGGTGTTATATTGGCATGTGGTAGCCAACATGTGGTTCTTGATATTCATGATGATGTGATATTCTCATGATGTCATGCAATAGTAGCATATGGTTTTGTATTGCTCATGATGTTATGATGATGACTAATTCTTTGGTTTCATGATGTGAGGTGGAGCTAGATAAGAGAGCCACTCCATGGGCCTAGAGGGAAGGTTCATACTCAGCAATGGAGTTGTGATAATGGAACTGTGATAATTGCATTGTTAGAGTTGTGGAGGGGATCATGTCCAACTTTTTGAGATGCCTGTCGATCAACGTACCTACCATATGCATGGGGGAAGTTCCATCTAAATGAGACCTAGATCCATAAAGACCAGCTAAGACCAAAGGGTGCATAGATCCTAATGCAGAAATTCAAAAAGATGGTGAGAGATATACTCACATTTCCCAAAGATATGATGTGAACTTTCGATGCTTGCTACAATAAAACCATGATGGATGCCTCATATACTATTTATATCAAAGAGACTCATGCTATGGAAAGAAATACTATTCAGATGATAGGGGGGGTATGAAGGTTGTGAATGGTATGAATCTAGATGAGGATGGGTAGGGAAGGAAGTAAACACCTATGGATGACATGGTTTTTTGTGCTTGTTAGATATTAGGCATTCATGAATGTAATCAAGAGAATGTTCATTATGTTTTTTTAGTAGTGTAGGTGTGAGGTTTACTCATGATGACTGCAAGAGTAACTTCCTCATCTACACAATAGTACTAGTATATTGGCACATTCATTTTTTGTGACTTTCTACATGACTTGCACGTTTTTTGGGTCATAACTTGTGCAAGTATCATGACCTACAACCCTTTATGGCCATGTAATCTACATGATTGTCTATATACAAACCCGTGAAGCTTTGCTAATTTCATTTGTTTGCAATCATTTTAGTTCAACATTAATTTTAGGCAGTAGGCTATAATTTATCATAAATTATATGCTTGTAATATTTTATCTTTTCCATTCTTGCATAGGAATTAGCTCATCTAGTTGGTAGGAGGTAAAATCAATCTTCCTTCTGCTTGTCGCATGGATGACTTACTACTTTGTACAACACATGGATATGTATATTACATTGCAATAAATTTTCATTACTGCCTTGCCTTTTTTAAGGGATTTAAAAGAGTTCTCTTTTACTAGAGTATGCTCTTCACCTTATGCTCATCAATGATATATTTGAATAAAAAAGACTAAAGATTCCTACAATATCTCCCTAAAAAATTCACTATCATCTAGATTAATTAAGTGGAGTAAGAACCCCTAAATGTTCATATCTCTATTTTTAACAATTTGTTGAAAGGTTTTGCAAACTCATCATTGAGGGTTTTTTTTAAGGTTGCAACACGTCGCCTATAACTTAATTAGGTGAAGTAATGGACCAGTCAAGTCCACTTGTCATGATTTTCACACATTGTTTTTCTTCACGAGAAGCACACATGTGAAAGATCTAAAGAGTCCTCTTTTTTCAAATATGTTCTTCACCTTGCACTCATAAGAAGTCTTGGTGAATTGAAAATATTAAAGAGTTCTAAAATACCACATTCAGAATTCCTTAATCAACATAAACTAGATCATGACCTCATTTTGAACCCTTATAAACAAGTCTACTAATCAACACACTTAATTCCTCCTTTGTGAGGTCACACAATAATTAATAGTGTTGGCTAGGATTTCAAGGATAGGCATCCAAATAACTCATTGTTATCATTTCTCATTTGAATAATAGAAGTTGTCTCAGGGAGCTTTAAAATGATTCCCCTCAAATGTGCACAAACCAAGGTAAGGAATACCATGTGGGGTCATATGCTTAGGTTATGTTGTTCCTGCAATTCTCCTTGAGCCACTTAATTCTTGTTTGACTTTAGTCCATGACTTCTCGAAGCTAAAATCCCCTTTCTCACACTTGATGAAGTTAACCTAGTAGCCAAAACCTATTATTTCTACACATGTAGCATTTGTGGGTTACATTTTGACCTGAGGTAGATAACAATGGCTATTGGGAAGTGTCACCGGTTCCATTGGGACATACCCCCAATACACCTCAATATAACTGACTCATTCACACCTTCACTAGTTTTCTTTGGTTTGTTCAAATCCCATCATTGAAACTCTTAGAAGGCCTAGTGTTATTTGAGCGGAAGGATTTTAGGTCTCATAGGACATGTGATTTTAATTTTCATACCCTCATGTGAAATTCATCCTATCAAAAAACATATCGATTTAAAAGTGAAATACATATATTGTTACCTCATCAACTCAAATGTTTTCATTTTGATTCACATATTTTTCTTTGACTAAGACATTTTTTGGAAAAACACAAGTTAGCAACCCTCCACTTGAAGTTCACACACAAAATCCAAGTTAGGAACCATAGGGGACCCTTTGGCACTCCACCGTTCCTGGCGCCTAAAAGGCCTTCCACCAGTGTTGGAAGGTGTCCTCAGTATTTCTACATCATTAGCTATGCCATCCTTTCATTCACCTTTGAGTGTAGCTTTGTTAGTCTCATCCTTACTTGGGTCATCCTTGTTAGGCTCAAATTCTCATAAGTATCCTATTGGAAGCTCATCCTTATAGTAGCTATCTCCAAACAATTAATCCCAATGGTGGGTGTTCCACCATCACCCTGCCATATGCCCAACTTGCAATACATGCCTTCGTTTAATCTTCCATATTTGACAAATCTCGCCAATGAAACCATTTTACATGATCCATATTGGCCACCCGTGTTGACCAAACTGCCATTAGATATTCCAAAATTTGAGGGAAATCCGAGTGAATGCCTAGCTAACCACATGATGAAATTTCATCTCTCAGTTCTCTTCCAATAGTATCACATATGATTATGTCCAGTTAAGAATATTCTAAAAAAATCTAATTGGGCCATCGTCCAAATGTACACCAATGAAGCATTAGGATCACATGCCAATTTCTCATCTCTCTTGAATGCATTCTTGACTTTTTTCCAGTTACCATTTGTTCATGACATTGGTCTATAAAGTTTTACAGATCCTAAACAAAAAGTGTGAAACAAAAGTTAAAGATCCTATATGATGTTGATTAGATGCACAATAAATGCACATGAATCATTCTCAAAATTTATTGACTTCAACTTAATTTCATGTATTCATTGGGAACCTCCTTTAATATTTCCATCCTTTAGACAATGCAAGTTTGACTTGGCTTTGAGGTCCCTAAAGTTTCAAACTTAGGGCTTTGATACTAGATATAATGCTCTCGACCATTATTTTTGTAATGATAACAACACTAAGAAAATTTCTTCAATCACAAATTGTTAACAATGAAATTTATGCACATGCAAGGTCCTATCATTTAATAATTCATTGAAATGTAAATACCAATAATATGATCCTAATGTATTCAAGAATTGGTCATTAATAGTATTACTAACCAACAAAATAATTTAACAACTAGCATCAACAATGATAATAACTAACAATATTACCATCATCTAGGGTAGATTCCAGTGATATAATTTATGAAATATAAAAGTAACTTTAATAACTACGTGTACTAGAAATCAAGAGAAGTTATAAGAGATTTAGAAGTAACAAGTTGAGATTTGACTTATAGAAAAAGAAACAACATAATAACTTCCACCATTCAACAACTAGTAAGCAACAACGTATATGAGAACCAAATTGGGGACAAAGCTCTCCTCTCAACCAACCCATCAATTAGATTTTGAGAGCCCTTGAGCCCTAAGTTACTAAGGCTATACTAGCTAAAAATTAGTTCCTCCCCTCAGGATTTCAAGTCTCATGTATCCATCCAAATATAAATATCCTCACATGCAAGGTAAAAAAAAATTAAGAAAATGGAACCCCCTCCTTATCTCGTCCATCCCCTCTATGAATCCCAATTTATTAAATAAAATATTATTTTATTGGCATGGACACCTCCACATGTCATCCTCATGCAACTAATTTATTTTTGATATTCTTGTCAATCTTCTTTTAGGTGCATTTATTGTTAGTATTATATAAATAAATTATACTTATTTCTTATGCAAAGCACTATTTTTCACTTGATATGTACAACCATCACAAAAAATGAATGCACTAATATACTAGTACTATTGTGCAGATGAGGTAGTTACTCTTGTTGATCCGAGATCTTTTCATCATGACTTATAAATAATTGTATTAAATGAGCATAAATTAAAGTGCACCATTAAAGAAGTGAAAACTTAAAAATGAAGAGATATAAGAATCATATATGAACAACAAAACTTGATAATGAAGTTCGTCCCTAGTGGACTACATCTCTGGGTCCTGCTCTCAAATGGGTAGGCTCTTTCATTAACTCAGCAAAAGAATTTGGCAAAAACATGAATATACATCATTCTGAAATCAAGCTGCAGAAATAATGCTCAGATAAGAAAACAGACATCACCAATGAATTCGTGGCATCGAATTACCCAAAAATGACTGTCTCCACACTCTAATCTAGCTCTGGCACTCCCAGGCCCAAGAGAAACTTTGTCTCAATTTCTGTGCCCGCTGCAACCTGCAATAATGATATTCCTTTGCCTCGAAATCCATGCTCGCAGATGTACGGTCGCGTCTCTCCCTAGTGGCTGGCGAAAACTTGGCTTTAAAACAAAACTGGCGGATAGGTGTTCCAACGGAATGGTTAGGCGGATTGGTTATGGTGCTAAAGTTAGAGCGTTGGATATGGGGAGGTCTCGGGGTCAAACCCCACGGGCTCCCATTTTAGATCTATAGTTATAACCCCTGCCAGATTTGGTTGGCGACTTATAGATGTGGCGGTCGTCACCAGATATGGCGGACCTCCACCAGATTTGGCGAGGTCCCACCCATATATTTTTTTGATTTTTCAGTTACGGGTCGTCCTTAGGTGTTTCGGCGATGGCATGTGTCACCCTCTGATTGGTCCATGTGGCATCTACTGATTGGTACACCTGAATGCTGACTTCATTCCAAGTCAATCATACATGACACGTGGTGCTTCTTGGATGGTACCATGTGGCATCTCCTGGGGGTGCCACATGCCACTTTTCTATTGGTCGACATGGACCCCTTAAAAGCCCAATGTTAGGTGACATGTGGAAGCTTGTGGTGTTGCCACGTGGCATGTCGACGTATGCATCTTGTACGATGATGTCACCCTTCCATGTCAGTAGTACGTACGATGATGTGTCCCTTGCTAACTGGCCCTGTTTGACCACAACTTTGACCACAAATATATTTCAAACCATAACTTTGTTTGCACCATTAGAAAGATCATGACACACTCTTTGAGATCATGTCATTTTCAATGAGTTTTGGGAACTTTGAATTTTTTCCCTTTCTCTATCTGTTGAAGCCATTCTAAGCGTTCTAAGTTGCCTCCATGAGTTCTGAGTTATTTTTATCCTTATCTGGATCCTTTTGGATCACGCCTTCCCATTGAGATCTTTTTGGACCACCAAAATATTTCATCAATTAACTGGTAAGTGAGGGAAGAGTCCCCTCACTTTGTCCTTCTTGATCCACTTTTCCTTGCTTGGATAAGTGCCCTTTAAGCCTACTCGAAGATAATCAACATCACCCTTGCGTGAATTCCTCATCCTCCTGTCCAGGATGATATCTTCTTGTAGCTCATCCCAGTACTCAGGTGCAAACTCATCAACTGATGGTATTGAAACTTCCCCATATTGATCCATGATCATGGGAGGCTAAAACATTTTCAAGTTCTCAACGTTCACAACTGAGTAAATCTGCATATAAGGTGGAAGATCCAGACAAAAATAATTGGTACCGCTTTTCTCCAAGATAGTGAAGGGCCCATAATGAATGGGATTGAGTTTATTTCCTTCACCCTTCAATCTCTCCTTGCTGATGTGAAGCCATACCTGGTCTCCAACCTGGAACTGATGATCAACCCTATGCTTGTCATGTCAAGATTTATACTATGCTTGAATTTTCTCCAACTCTTCCTGGACTACTTGGTGTATCTATTGAATCCCCTGGATGAACTTGCAGGCTCTGTCCTCTGTTCGTTCTTCCTTTACATCGACATCTCTCTTGTACATTAAGTCCAAAGGAACATTTAGTAGGTACCCAAAACATGTCTCAAAAGGTGAAATCTGAGTGGATGAATGTAAATCTCAGTTGTACGCATGTTGTACATAGGGTATATGTTCATCCCATACCTTGGGACGCTTGTTGTAGTAGCCTCTAAGAAAAAGTACCACTGTTCAGTTTACCACCTTTGTTTTTCCGTCGGTCTATGGATGGAAAGAAATGCTCCTCTTCAATTTGGTGTCCATCATTCTCCACAAGATTGTCCAAAAGTCCCCAAGGAATCGAGTATCTCGATCCGAGACGATAGATGTGGGTAATCCAAAGTGAACCCAAACATGCTGAAAGAAGATATTAGCAATATGCTCAACAATGATCTTCTTTTTACAAGGCATCAAGATACACATCTTGTTGAACCTATCCACTACAACATACAAATAATCATGACCCTCTTTGGTCATGGGTAAACCCCCTAAAAAATCCACGGATATAATTTCCCATGGATGGGATGGAACATGAAGTGGTGAGTACATCCCCAATTTTCTATTAGTGGTCTTACAAGTAGAACACATCACACACCCCTTTACATATTTAGTTACATTTTCTTTCATTTGAGGCCAGTAACAAACCTCTGGAAATGAGCCATAGTTTTTCCTACCCCAAAATTCTCAGACACAAGAGAAGTATGAGCTTCTCGTATTACATGGACTCGTTCACTTGTAGGAATACATAGCTTTCCAATATGGTAAAGTAACTTTCCCTATAGAAAATAGTTCTCTACATGGACACCAAGGGTTAGCTTCGTATATACTTTTTTAGAATATTCATCGATGGCATATTGTTCTATATAGCTATCATGAGATAAAGAAGCATTATTCAAAATAATAGAAGAAACAATAGGAGGTCTAGAAAGCATATCAACTACCTTGTTACTTGTACCCTTTTTGTACTTGATTACGAAGTGAAATTGTTGTAGAAAACACATCCACCTGTAGTGTCAAGATTGTTGCAATTTGGTTTGTGCTTGAAGATACTGTAAGGGTGGGTGATCTGTATGTATAATGGTTTCCTTACCTAACAAGTAGTTCTTCCATTTCTTTACACTCCGGACTAATGCATAGAACTCTTTATCATATGTAGGAAAATTAACAACAGCCTGGTTAAAAGTTTCAGAGTGGTAACATATAGTCTTACGATATTGCATTAGTACTGCACCCATGACATATTTGATGACATCTATCTTGATCTCAAAAGGATGTTGAATATTCGATAGTGTTAATACTGGTGCGGTACTGATCTTTCCCTTCAAAGTGTTGAAATATTTGTGTTTCTTTCCTTCCCACTGAAAAGTGTTGTTCATATTGGTTAAGGCATGCATAGGAGATGCTATGAAGGATAAGTTGGGAATGAATCTCCTCCAATACTGGACTGCACCTAAGAAGCTTCGAACTTCGATTACACTTTTTGGCTCAGGCCAATTTACAATTACATCAACTTTGGAAGGGTCAATTTTCAATTTTCCTCCTCCTACAATATGACCTAAGTATACAAGTGTAGTCTTGCCAAATTCACAATTAGACAATTTTACATACAACTTTTCCCTTTGCAAAGTATCCAATACTTTCTTTACATGCCTCACATGCTCATCCCATGTCCTGCTAAAAACAAGAATGTTGTCTAAATACACAATCACAAAGTTATCTATGAAAGGCATGAACACGTCATTCATCACACACATGAAATTTGTCGGAGCATTGCAAAGCCCAAACGACATAACCAACCACTCAAACAATCCCTATTTGGTTTTAAAGGCAGTTTTCCATGCATCCTGTTCTGTGAATCTGATTTGATGATATCCACTGCACAAATACAACTTAGTGAAATAGACAACATTCCTCAATTGATCAAGTAAATCATATATGCGAGGAAGGGGGTATCGATTTTTCACCGTGATTTTATTTAAGGCTCGGTAATCGACACACATTCACCATGTGCCATCTTTCTTTGGCACCATCACAATCAGAGAACCACAAGGAGATGAATTGGGCCTCGTGACCCCTTGATCCAATAATACCTATACCTGCTTCTTGATCTCTGTCATCTCCACAACTGACATCCTGTACATGCCCACATTAGGAAGAGGAGAATTCTGCTGAAGATGTATCTCATGTTGGATTTCCCTCTTAGGAGGTAATCCATCTGGTTCCTGAAAAATATCATCATACTTAGAAATGATATCAATTAATTCCTTTCTATGAGATGGATCACACCCTTGGAAAGCGTCGGATGTCCCGAAATCTTTCTCTCTGACGACCATGAGTACATATCTCTTATTAGTGTTTATGAGTCTTTTCATTTTCCCTGCACTAACAAGTGTCGTATTTACCCTCATGTTGTGATCTCTAACAATATATTCCACTCCCCCCTTAGTAAGGTGGTATTTGTTTTCATGTCGAAAGACGACTACTTTTCTATCATAAAGATTAGGACTTTCCAACACTATGCCACATATATCAAGTGGTACAACATCCAAATCAACTTCATCAATCAATTTTGAAGCAATAGAAAATCTTATCCTACATTGTTTGGTGACATTAAGTTTTTCTTTGTCACATACCCAACCAAGAGGATAAGGTTTCAGATGTGGTTTGGTTTCAAGACCAATTTTCTTGACAAGTGATTCAGATATTAAGTTTACTTGGGAACCCAGATCAAATAATGTATCTATCTTAGTATGATTATATACAACTCTTATGTGAAATAAATCATTCCTCTTTCATTCATCAACATGAGATTCATCATTGGAACTAGAACTAGCATGAAGAGAATATTTACCTTGTACTCCAACCGCTGTGATATTTCCTTCATCTCTTGAATCAGAACCAATATCTTGTTGTACTGTAGCAACGGTCTTTGTCTTCCCCTTTTCACCGAATTGTTTCAGTTTCTTTTCGGGATGCAGTTTCCAATAGTGTTCTTCATCGTGACCGCTTTTTTGCAATGATTGCAAGATGGTTTTTCTCCTTCTCTCGTCACTGTAGCAGTCTTCTTGTCCTTTATTTTAAACTTCTTAAAAGTTTTCTGTGGGAAATTGGAAGCTTTGTTTGTGGGATCTTCTTGAACATGTTTCCCCCTGTTCTCAAGGTGAGTAGCTTGCACACAAACTTCGTCAAGACTAGTGGGGTTAAACAAGAGAAAAGTATGTCGAATATAACTGTGAAGTGTGCCAATATACTGCATTAAAGTATCATAAGAATCCAAAGGAATGTTCAATGAAAGAGCTTTCTTCCTAAATTCTTCTGTGAAACTTTGTACAGTTTGTCCTTTACTTTTCCTTAAGGTTTTCCATTCCATCATTTCTTTATGTAAATATCCTAATGGATAAAATTGCTTCCTGATCACTGATTTAAATTCCTACCATGAGGAAAGAAGCTTACCACACTTACTTCTATCCTGAAGATTTCTCTCCCACCATACGAGAGTGGTGCCTTCCAACCGAAGAGAAGTGAGTTTCACTTTAACCTCATCTTCATCAATATGTTGGACACGACAATACACTTCAACCTCTCGGATCCAATTATCTAGCTTTTAAGGATTATCATCTCCATTAAACATGGGTAACACAAATTTTACATCAAGCTTTAATAATGTTTTCTTAAAAGAGGCTTTATGGCTAGAATGATGAGAATGATTAGAATGCTCAGAGGAAGAAGAACTAGAACTCGAAGGTGAAGACGGAGGCTCGGGAGGATCTCCTCCATCCCCTTGGTTTATTGAAGCATCATCATCTACATATGCTTCCTTTTTCTTCCCTTTCTTCTTCATCTTCTTCTCGTAATATCCATACATTCGCTCGACCATTTATGACATGTGATAAAAGACCATGTGAAATGTTTTCTCTTGTTCATCACGCTTGTCCACTTCTGCCATTTTCTTCCTTCTAGATACATGACCAACTTCGGGATTGAAAGTCTTTAGAATTCCTTCACCCTGCTTATGCTTGGCCCTAGTAATCATTCACACTCAACAATTCAATTCAAAGACGACTTCTCTAATACCAACATGATCCGAGATCTTTTCATCGTGACTTATCAAGAATTGTATTAAATGAGCATAAATTAAAGTGCACCATTAAAGAAGGGAAAACTTAAAAATGAAGAGATATAAGCATCATATCTTAACACAAAAACTTGATAACAGAGTTCATCCCTAGTGGACTATGTCTCCAGGTCCTGCTCTCAAACGGGTAGGCTCTTTCATTAACTCAACAAAAGAATTTGGCAAATAGTTGTCTCCACGCTCCGATGCGGCTCGGGCACTCCCAGGCCCAAGAGAAACTCTATCTCGGTTTCCATGCTCACTGTAACCTGCAATAATGACAGTCCTTTGCCTCGAAATCCATGCCCATATAAGTACGTTTGCACCTCTCCCTAGTAGCTAGCGAAAACTTGGCTTTAAAAGAAAACTCGCGGGCGGATGTTCCAATGGAACGGTTAGACGGATTGGTTATGGCGTTAAAGTTAGAGCGTTGGATGTGGGGAGGTCCCAGGGTCAAACCCCGTGGGATCCAATTTTATATCTATAGTTATAACCCCTGCCACATTTAGTTGGTGGCTTCTAGATGTGGTGGTTGTTACCAGATATGGCGGATCTCCGCCAAATTTGGCGGGGTCCCACCCATATATTTATTTGATTTTTCGGTTATGAGCCGTCCTTGGGTATTTCAAGGATGCCACGTGTTGCCTGCTGATTGGGCTGCGTGGAATCTATTGATTGGTCCACCTAAATTTTGACGTCATACCTAATCAACCGTACATGACACGTGGCACTTTCTAGATGGTGCCACATGGCATCTTGTGGGGGTGACATGTGGCACTTTTCTATTGGTCCACATGGACCCCTGAAAAGTCCAATGGTGGGTGACATGTGGAAGCCTGTGGTGCTACCACGTGGCATGCTAACATCATCATATTTTATGATGACATCACCCTTCCATGTCAGTTGTTGACATCAGCAGTACAGACGATGATGTGCACCCTGCTCACTGGCCTTGTTTGACAACAACTTTGACTGCGAATATCTTTCAAACCGTAACTCTGTTTGGCAAGCCGTTTGCGTCGTTAGAAATATTGCGACACGCTCTTTGCTATCATGCTATTTTCACTAATTTTTGGGAAATTTGAATTTTTTCCCTTTCTCTATTTGCTAAAGCCATTCTGAGCGTTCTGAGTTGCCTCCGTGAGTTCTGAGTTATTCTTAGCCTTCTCTGGATCCTTTTTGAATCTCTTGCAGTGAAAATGAGTAAACCTCACACCTACACTACTAAACAAACATAATGAACATGATCTTGATTACATTCATGAATGCCTAATTTCTAACAAGCACAAAAAATCATGTTAGTCATAGGTGTTTACTTCCTTCCCTACCCAACCTCCTCTAGATTCATACCATTCTCAAATAAAATGGTCAGTGAAGACCAATGTTACTACAATCCACATAAAAAATATGAACAAATATGAAAAACTAAGCTACAAACAAAAAATTGAAACAATAACGAAGTGGGTAGCAATAATTAGCAATGGATGGGCCTTTAATTTCTGTTGTGGAGAATGGTTGGATCCAAATGATATG
>SNQJ01S0144205.1:7730-24165 GCA_010110895.2 Picea sitchensis
ATAATAATAATATTAAAAACATATATCTTAAAATAAATGCAATGTTTTTAAATATTAAAATACTCCCAACAAGTCTTGTTCGATGATTTATTAGTTCGACACTTTTTATTAAGGTGTAGTTTGCCATGCTCCCTCACTATATCTCTGAATTAAGATTTATATTTATTTTATTATACAATGGATGATAAATCTCTCTTTGTTTAGCTAATTTTATTTTATATTTACTATAAACTTAATTTAACATTAAAATCATGTTATATTAATTTATTAATTTTTTTTTAAGTTTATAAAAATATTTAACTTTCTCATAAAATTTCATGAAAGTCAAAGATAGGAATCTTTCTTTCATCTTTAAGGAAAATATGGTCACGTTTAATCTATAATGGGAAGAATCAAATCACCTCGCAACTGCTTGATTCCAACATAAAATGCTACGTGGACGTTTTCCCATGCAAGCCAGAATTTTTCTTATTCAATCGGCTCTGCTGAGATTCCATATGAACCAGTCCTTCCTTCCTCTTTCCGAGGATGAAATAAGAACCATCCTGTTGTGCAGTAGCATTCAATACTAGGGTGGCTAATATTGTATATATATTGTTCTGGTTATTGTTCACCAACCACCAGTCGTTGCACTGATGGGCATTACACCATACTCCCTAACGACAGTACTAAACATCTTGTACATGACACTGTAACCCCAGGGTGATAATATCTCCACTGGGCGATTCCTCATATACTTTTATCTAGCAAAAAAAATTACTCAATTATATTGAAAATATAATGTGTTCTCACAACTGTTACATATGTTACATTGACGGAGAAAGAGAATAATCTGGCGAAGCAATTTTATCTCCTACATTTGGTATACCATCTAGTATGTAGGAGGAGAAACATAGAAATGAGAAAAGGTAAATCAGATTACACGAGGCAATCAGAAAAGCTGAAGCAAATGAGCTAGTAGGAGAAAGTAAATCTGAAACAGAGACTAGTGCTTTCAGTTCTAGAATATTTTGATGACATGTGTGGGGCCCTCATGGCCATCCAACCATTGGTTATAAGTGATCAAGCCTGCTTGTTTTTGAATTGTTGTCTTGTATAGTATGCCTGCTTCCCTATTGAGCTCTCAGAAGGTGTGAGATAAGATGAGCTTCTTGAAATAGCGTTGAAGTAATTTGGAGGGTCTCCCCCCTACTTCTCTATTTGTTTTTATTTTGTTTTTATTTGCAACACAATGAGTAGAAAGCTGGAATCCCTTGGTTACTAGTTGAATTCCAATCCCTTGTTCTTGTATTGGAACGAGGAACTGACCTAGCAAATTGGGAAATATAAATACTTGCCTTGCCACTTGGGCTGGAATGAATCAATGTGAGCTTTTATGCTCTCTGATGTGAATGAAGAACTTATTGAAAGAACTCGTTGAAACCCTTCCTCATTCATGGCTTGCAGAATGAACAAGCCTCTTCATTTGCCGAACTAACATTTTCTTGATGTGTGCCCATTTCTTACCTGTCTTGGTTGCTTGCTTGGTTCGAATCTTTGTCGATTTTTGCTGCTTTTCTGACTTTCTTCAAACGAAAAAGAAAAAATAAAAATAAATATGTACAACTCTTGCTAGTTTCTTTTCCTCTAGTTCCAAGCTACATGACCTAGATAGTCCCAAGATAAAGCCCCTTAGCATCGCAAAGCTAAATCCCAATCTCCTAAATTCAGTAAAATGATATCTGGTTGGGGAGGGTTAATGTCTCAAGCTTGGTCCTGGAAAAGAATTTGATTCCTAACCCATTGGTAATTTCAAGTGTTTTAACCAATGTCTAATGTGATCGTCCTCTTCACCTTTGGCTTTATATAACCAAGTACCATGTAACAATTGATTTCAAAGAGATATAGATTATGAAAAAGAAGTTTGAACACTTAAAAAATAAGAAAGGGTGTCGTTTACGGTTTAGGATATCTTATTAATAGGCGGGCAGGGTGGTTTCGGTCAAGACCGACAGTTTACTGTGTCTCACTCTCACCCACAGTGGATCGAGGTCTGTCAGAAAATTAATCATTCCATCGCCCAAAAGATGACTTATCTTATTCGCTCGAATTTTGAAGACATACCATCGCCCATAAATTAATTGTCATTTCCTTAACAGCCTTATCCATTTAATGATCAAAGAATTATCATTGCCACAACGTTTCATTTTTCACTGATCTCAATTATCAAAGGGAAAATGAACCATTAATGTTCTGGAAAAAACAAATTCGACTTACACAGAGTGAAGGTAATGTTCAGATTTATTATAGAGTAATTTATTTTGTTGTAGCATGCATACTATGTTTACTATTTGAAAACTTCATTTAAATCCTTATGTTGTGCAGTGTTTTGTTGTAGAATCCTATTGAGTTTTTAGTACATAAGTACTGGGTGAATTTACCGTTGTAGGGAATGATTCATTGAAGTTATTTTATTGCCGGAATCTGAGTTTTTTGTCTGGTGTTATAATTCCCCTCTTTATGCTATAACTATGTTTTTTTGTAATAGAATTTTACTCTCTGTTGAAACACCTGTTGAAAAGGTTGAAAAGGTTGTTCTAAAACAGTGTATCGATATTTATGCATGATGCATGAGTAGTTCACTTAAGTTTTTGTTATAATAGTTCTTTATTATTTGCTAAAACACGTGTTGAAACTTCTGTTGAAACACTTGATTGTAGCTTACAGGTGTTGTTACATGGTGTTGAAACTCATGTAGTAATTGTTCATTGTTTTCTGATACACTCCCTTGCATCCTTCATTGTGGTATCAGAGAAAGTAATATTTCTAGTTCCTCATTGTAGTTGAGTACAATGATTTGGAATCTGATCTGAAATGACTACAAACAATAATTTGGCTCAACCACAGATTCTTGTTTTCACTGAAAGGAATTATGATTCTTGGTTTATTAGAATAAGAATAATGTTGCGTTCTCAATATAGTTCGGAGTTTTTTATTGTTGGTTATCCATATCCTGCTGACAAAGAAACAAAAATGGCTTTGACAAATGATGAACATATTTTGCGGAGAAGAGAAAGAAAGAAAACAAAGCCCTTGATCTTATTCGGTAAGGCCTAAATGAAACCATATTTTTGAAGGTGTCAAGTGCAGTGTATTCAAATAAAGCTTGGTCCATTCTTGAAACTAGCTTTCAAGGTGTACCCAAGGTGAATATTGTCAAGGTTTAGAATTTGAGAAGAGACTTTGAAAATCTGAAGATGAAGGACAATGTGTCAGTTGATAGTTTCATGACTCAAGTAATGAATGTTGTGAATCAACTAAGGCAGTATCGTGAAGACCTATTAGACAAGAGAATAATTGAGAAAGTTCTTGTATCTTTTCCATAGAAGTTTTAATCCTCAGTTGTACCCATAGAAGAATTTAAAAATATTAGTCTTATGCATATTGATGAATTAATTGGTTCTATAATTTCCTATGAATCCAGGATGTCTAGATATGATAATCCATTAGAGAATTCCTTCAAATCCAAATTTCATGTTACTAGAGGCAGAGGTAGAGGAAGGTCTAATATCAGAGGAAGCGGAGGCCAATTTGATGGTCAAAGAAACAACAAAAATGATTTAGATTCTGAGGAGAAAACTCAACAAGTTCCTCCTAGTTTAAGGGGGAGTTGCAACAAATATTGGAACCAAGGAAATCATAGGTATGATAAATCTAAGGTACAATGTTATTATTGTAAGAAATTTGGACATTATGCTAACAAGTGTTGGAAGAAGCAAGAAGATGTTGGAAAACAGTCTGCACACATGAGAAAGGAGTCACAGGATGACTAGAAACCTATGCTTTTGACTTGTAATGTAACCCAGGAAAGTCCAAATGACGTTTGGATTTTGGATAGAGGATGTAGCAATCACATGACTGGAAATAAAAACTTGTTTTTCAGTTTAGATACCAGTATGAGGTATGAGGTAAAGTTGGGTAATGACTATAAGGTAAGAGTTAATGGTAAAGGTGTGATTCATATTTTTACTAAGAATGATGAAAGAAGAAAAATTGATGATGTTTATTATTTACCTAGTATGAAATGAAATATGTTAAGTGTTGAACAACTGATAGAGAAAAAGTACAGAGTTTTCTTCAAGAACAAGGTATGTACAATTTATGATAAGTATCCAAGTAAGAATTTCATTGCCAGAGTAGAGATGACAAAGAATAGAATGTTTCCACTTATTATGAGAAATGATCTGACTGACTCTTTGAATTCTTATAAATCTAGAGGTTTGGATGAGTCATGGTTATGGAATTTGATATATGGCCATTTAAATTTTGGAGGTTTAGATTTGTTTTAGAAGAAACAAATGGTGAAGGGGTTTCCCAGTATTCAAAAACCAACAAACTCGTGTGAGAGTTGCATACTTACAAAGCATCAGAGGTATAAATTTATTTCTGTAGTTTCATAGAGGGCTAAATCTCCATCGGAACTTGTTCATGTAAACTTATGTGGACCGATGCAAACATATTCATTGACTGGTAATGTATATTTTATGACTTTTGATGATGATTTCAGTTGAAAAACTTGGGTTTATTTGTTGAAGTAGAAGTTTCAATCTTTTGATGTATTTAAGAGGTTTAAAGTTATAGTTGAAAAAAGAGAGTGGAAAATATATTAAATTCTTGAGATCAGATAAAGGAGGTGATTATATGGTAACTGATTTCATGGAGTTTTGTTAGTATCATGGAATCAAGAAACATTTTACTATGCATTATACTCCACAATATAATGGAGTAGCTGAAAGGAAGAATCAAACCATTATGAATATGCCTCGAAGTATGTTGAAGGAGAATCATATTCTGAACGAATAGTAGGGAGATGCAGTTGTTTGTTCAGTATATATTCTAAACAGAAGTCCAACTAAGAGTGTAAATAACCAAGTTCCCCAAGATGGTTGGAGTGGTAAGAATAACAACGTATCTCGTTTGAGAATTTTTGGGTGTGTAGATTATGCACATGTACCTAAAGAAATGAAGAGAAAGTTGGATGACATAAGTGTGGAATGTGTCTTTGTTGGATACAATGAAGAGTATAAGAAATATATAATCTCTAATCCCATCACCAAGAAGTATGTTATCAACAGAGATGTTGAGTTCAAGGAAGAAGAATCTTGGGATGGTAGCATTGACAAAATTGTTTTAGGGGAAGATGAAATATCCCATGAAGATGATGATCGAGATGAGCAGGTCATACAGGGTGGAAAATTAATTCCACAGTCACATACACCTACAACAAGAACTCCTATAAGACAATCACCAAGAGGCATCCCATCAAAACTAAGAATGCTCATAACATATGAGTGTGGTGAGCCATCAGGTCATGGTGGACAAAAAATGACATTAGAGGTAAGTGATGAATAAAATCCTACTTTAGCTTCATTAAGAAAAATAATTAGAGGTTAGAAGACGAGAATTTTAAGAGAATTGTATGAGAAAAATGATGAAGTAGATCAAGTTTCAAATTTTTCATTAATTGCATATGATCGTGTAAATTTTGATGATGCTATTAAGAAATAAGTTTGGGTCAAAGCCATGAATGAAGAAATTGATTCCATAGAAAGGAATAACACTCGCGCACTTGTAGATTTACCAGAAGATAAAAATTGTATTGGTGTTAAATGGATTTACAAGACCAATTTAAATGGTGAAGGTGAAGTTGAGAAGCACAAGGAAAGGCTTGTATCGCAGGGGTTCAGTCAACAACCCAATATTGATTATAATGAAAATTTTGCACCTGTAGCCAAGCTTGATAAAATAAGAATGGTGTTAGCCATTTTTTCTCATAATAAATGGTGTATGTACCAGATGGATGTAAAATATGCATTTTTAAATGGTTTTCTGGAAGAATATGTTTATGTGAAACAACCTCCAGGATGTGATATTGATGGACGAGAAGGTAAGGTATATAGGTTAAAGAAAGAATTATATTGTTTGAAATAAGCACCCAGAGTATAGTATAGAAAAATTGATTAATACTTGAAAGGTGAAGGATTCAAGAGGAGTCTGAGTGAGACAAATTTGTATACAAAGGTAAATCAGGAACGTAAACTCTTGATTGTATGTTTATATGTTGATGATTTGATTTTCATCAAAAATCTTTCATTAGATGAGTTTAAGACAACCATGAAAACTAAGTTTGAAATCACCGTTTTAGGAATGATGAAGTATTTTCAAGGCATTGAAGTAAATCAATATGAAGATGGCATTTCTATTTTTCAAAATAAGTATGCTAAGGACATACTGAAAAGGTTCAGGATGGTGAATTGTAAACCAGTTGTAAAACTAATTGTAACAGGCAGAAAAATCAGTAAGAATGATGAGCGGTCATGTGTTGATACGACTCTGTATAAAAGAATGGTGGGAAGTCTTATGTATTTAATATAAATAAGGCCTAATATTATGTTTGATGTAAGTCTCATTTCTATATTTATGGAGACTCTGAAGAGTACTCATTGGAAAGAAGGAAAAAATATCCTAAGATATGTTGTTGGAACAACAAATTATGGTGTTTTGTACACATCAGATTCAGATTTTAAGTTCATTGAATATATACATAGTGATTTTTTAGGTAGTATAGATGACAGGAAGAGCACATCAGGATATGTGTTCATATTTGTATCAAGAGAAGTATATTGGGATTCAAAGGAATAACCCATTGTGACTTTATTATCTATTAAGGCAGAGTATGTTGTAGAAACAATAACTACATATCAGATTGTGTGGATGAGAAGAATTATGATGAATTGTTACATGAATAGCAAGAACCAACTCATATTTTTAGTGATAATAAGTCAAACATGTATCTATCATGTAATCATGTTTTCCACATGAAAACTAAGAATATTGATACAAAATATCATTTTATTCAAGACCTGATAAACAATGATGAAATTTTTGTAGATTTTTGCAAATCTAAAAATCAGTCTGCAAACATGTTTACAAAGGCCTTAGCAAAGGAATTATTTGAAATTCACAGAAATAACATTGGGGTTTGTGAACTGTAATATTGTAGAGTTTTGTTTTTGGGTGAAATGATTAAGGGGGAGAATGTGAGAAAATTAATCATTCCACTGCCAAAAAGATGGCTTATATCAATCAATCAAATTTTGAAGAGTTACCACTGCCTAAAAATTAATTTTCATCGCCTTGAATGCCTTATCCATTTAATGATCAAAGAATTATCATCGCCACACCGTTTCATGTTTTACTAGTCAAATATGAAAGGGAAAATGAACCATTAATGTTAAAGCCAAATTTGACTTACGTGAAATGAAGGGGCAAGCTAATCAACTAATTATATCAATATATATATGTCTATGTAATTATGATTTTAAGAGGGACAAATATACAGATAGAAATTGACAGAGAGTTTTGGAGAGTATTAACATGAGATTTTATACTCTGTTCATTTTTTGTTTTTGAGTTTGTAAACTCATGATAATGTTCATATTTATTATAGAGTAATTTGTTTTTTTGTAGCCTTTCACAGAAGTGATGTAATCCTAGTTTTTGATGTTTTATAAATTAAGTGAAAATTCCAAGGCTACGTTATCATCATACCCTTGTAATATGTCAAAATATACCAACCAATTTGACTATGGATAAACCTCTACCACCTCAATTTTATTATACGCCCTTCCTATCTCTGTAGGCTCCCTTTTATCGATTCCACCCCCATCCTACAATTTTATATGTAGCCTATATGAGTGGGCGATTTCCAATGTTAAATCATAATGAAAGAACTACTTTTTCTACTATCCCCTAAATTCTACAGCAGAGGAGATCAAACAAAGGATAATGACCTATGGTTCAAATATTACCTTAAGAGACAAGTTCTAGTGACATTGATGGTGTATGCTCTAAAAGATTTCAATTTAGTCAATCATCATAGAAATAATTGAGGATAGATCAAAAAAATCTATGGGTATTTTCAATTTCTAAAAACATGCAATGCTCAAATTGGTATGTTCCTGAAAATGGTAGCAAAGCTAGGGTTTTTTCAAGCTTTGGAGATCACATAACTCTAACATTGGATTCCTATAGAATTTGTGTTATATGTAGATTCCAAATATAAAACCAAAACAAGAATAGTTCACAGTTTCCACAGGAAGATAGGGCTTCACCCCTTTTGTGATAGTCTTTTGTGATCAAAGGTCTTTGGAACTAGAATCAATTTTTATACCAAAAACCATTTTTTTTTCTTTTTTATGATAGAGGATGGTGAATTTCGAGAGTAGTGGATGACATCCTTCAATGAAAAAAAATTCTCAGGTTTGACATCTATAATAGTTTATGAGAGTTTGTTTGTTTTTTTTGTTTTTTGTTTTTTGTTTTGTTTTGTTTTGTTTTGTTTTGTTTTGTTTTTTTATTTTTTATTTTTTTTATTTCTATTTCTATTTTTGGGAATGATGGCTCTATAAATTTTGTCAACAAAATCTAAGTGAGGCCAAAGTTGATTTTGAAACCACTATAAGTATAAGATACTTTTCAAAGTAGTTACTAGTCTTAGAGGAGGTTCTAAAAATAGAAATGGAAACAACTACTAGTGAACTCTGTAATTGAGACTCCTAGGTTTTTTCCTTTTAACACATAGTTATAAGGATTTCTATAGGAGGAATTACTTTCAATGTCAATGGAAGAGATAAAAAAAATAATTAGGGGGTGTGTATATGAGCCTAACCTTTCATACCCAACCCCTATAGATTGCATCACTCTCAGGTAATATTGAACTAGTCAATATAACTATGTATTCTCTCTAAACCATGGTTCTACAACACACAATCTACCTTCCCTAACTATGTAGCACACAATCAATCTTGCAAACTCCATCTATGTGATAATTGAAATTTCAAAGCCATGTATGATTGTAAGTAGTTCAAAGGACATTTTGGTTCCTTTATCATGCATGCACTATCGTCATGATGACGAGTCTGGGTGGCTTTGAGCACCTTATCCTAATAATTTCAAAAATATAAAGCACTTTGAATTATCAACTCCATTTTTTTTATGTGAATTTTGAAACCACTTCATACATTGTTGATTATTTTTCATCTGATTGCATACAATGGTGCTTTCCTTTGCAACCAATCATTATTTCAATCAAAACTTAAAACACCCCCCATGTCGATATGAAAGTCTCATCTCATCAGCTTATGTGGAGGGTTTGTTGTATTTAACACAACTAAATTATTGGGATTGTGGTTGACTATTAATGGAAAACAAATTGAACTAGAGTCAATGACCTTCCTTTGTCTTATCGAATTGATATGCATGTCATATAGGTTATTGGGAAATCTTGTCTAATTGTTGATGACATTGTAGAATTGATATGCATGTCATATAGGTTATTGGGAACTCCTATCTAATTGTTAATGGCATTGTAGAAGATTTTCAATGCTACTTTTTTTCTTTGAGGTGAAAACAGAAAATCCTATATCATCTTGTAACTTCCTATAGGGAGGTAGAGTATCCTGTAGTAGTTTGTGTTTTAATGTAGAGTAGAATACAATACTTTATGATGTTTGATTCATGTGTAATAGGCTTCCTTTGATTATTGGATATCATTTTTAGTTGAAGATTAGAAAACTAGGTGTTATAGGATGGCTTCATGTAAATTCCTATAACACTTTGTATGTTGATTGTTTCCTATAGAAAACATGCACAACTTCTCCTATAGCTTCTTGTAGTAGTGTAAAAACATTTATTTCATGTAGATTATTGTGGCTACCTATAGGTGGTTGTTTAAGTGCACACTTTTTCTTTTTGGAGGTTTTTGACATATGGAAACTAATTATTATGGATTATTGTGTGGGTGGATGGATAATGTAATGAGTATGAGGATGTTATATGAAGTGGAAATGAGTGGATGTGTATGAACAAGTAAAATGCATTTAGATATAATAAATTGTTCTTTGTAGGTGTGGTGATGATGGAAATGTGTGATGGAGCAGGTTGTGTGGTGTAATGAAGAGCTCTAGCGAAGTAATTTTTCTATATAGATTACTTGAAACCTAGATTTTTATTGTTAAACTTAAAAATCTGAATTCGTTGATGCTTTCATTTTGAAATTTTTGTTGATTGTAATGTTTTTGTAGGTAATGCTTATTGTAGTCTGCATGTAGTATTTTGTTGTTGTTGTCGTAGTTTTCTTAAGTTGATGTTGACATTTTTACTGTAATCTACTTTGCTACCATGTGTTAATGTTATCTTGGGTATTTTGAGATGTACATGTTGAGAATGTTGATGTAATAGAATATTTTTAGGCTTGTAAAATGTTTACAGTGAAGTCCTTTGCTAGTGTAGTCGAAGGTACTGATCCAACTTTGGAAGGGGATATCATCCAATTTTTTCTAGGTTAATATTGGGATTTTAACTAAGAGATGTTGGTATATATCAAGAATGACAAGGGGATTTGTGTCTTGTTTGAAATCTTTGCATTCTTAGAAATATTCCAAGGTAGACAAAAATATGCACTTTGAGCTTCTTGAAGTTGAACCTTTGCATGATGAAATACAGAGTGATTAACCTGATTTGTTGTATCCCTTGTCTATAAAGTTTTTGTGCCTCAATGATGTTGTTTCCTACTATAATAGGTTTTAGTTGATAATCATTTGCACTATGTCAAGTCTATAATTCTATTTTCTATTGTGAATCATGGAATTATTTGTTGATGTAGGTTGAAGAGATTTAAGGAAGGTGATTGGATTAGTGATGACACGGGTTCTATATAGCTTATGAAGTGGGGTGGCGATGATGGTCCATTGAGATGAAGGTGATGGTATAGTGTGGTGTTGGATGATGATATGGGGTGATGATGATATTTTTATGTTGGAGATTAGTAATGATGGTGTAATTTGGAGCTTGATCAATAGGATATAAAATTGGAATAAGCGTGTACTAAAGTTTTCTTTGTTTATGATTCTTTTATCATTCATGTAGATTGATGTTGTGTTATTTTTCTAATGCAAGTTGTTATTGGAGTGAAATATTCTTGATTCTTGAACTTGTTGCTTGTAGGATCTACCTTTTTTTTTCTTTATTTTATAGTTACATGTGTTCATCTATATACCTAAAAATAGTTGGAAGAAAAGTTGGGGAGGTTTCTATTTTTTTATTTTTTCTCCTTAGGGTATTAGTGCATTTCTAGTTTTCACTAGTTCCCTACCCCAAGATGTCTATGAGGGTTTTTTTTTTTTTTTTTTTAATTATTATTGGTATAAATATAACTCAATATCCTAGGAGGTTTGCAACCATATTTCTATCCTTAGTTCCTTAGTGAGTTTTTCACCATGAAATTTTATTCTCCTTTTTTTGGTTTTTTTTGTTTCAGAATTTTTGAATAGGTATTGAAAATAATAAATAATGGTCCATTCCCATTATTTAAAAATGCTAGGCTTGATGACTTTTCCATGCCTTCTTTTTATTTTTTCTTGCACTACCTTTCCGTGAAACAAGTCTTGTTTCTTGTATTCATCCAAGGAATTTAAGTGTTGTAATCTTTCTTGCTAAGATTATGTAAGGTCTAAATTTAGGATGGAAGCTATTCTTAATGTGGATATCTCAAGTAAATGGGTAACATAACCTTCTCTCCATATAAAAAATCATAAGGGGTGAATCATGTGGTTGTCTTCCAAGTTGTATTCCATGCCCATACAACTTCAACGAACCTATTTTTCAAATATTCCTTTTGTAGGTTGATTGTCTTGGTGAGAATGATTTCCAATTATCTGTTGATGACCTTTATTTATACATTTTCTTTAGTGTGGTAGGTGTCATATTTCCTATGGCATATCTTGTTCAACTTCTTGAGGTGCTCAATGAAATTTTAGGTGTACTATGGGCCTTGGTCTTTGACTGTCTCCCTTGGGACTCCAAACCTAGAAAACATATTTTTATGTGGGAATTGTGCTACCTTCTCTTTAGTTCCATTCTTAATTTCATTTACCACTACCCATTTTGTCAAATAATCAGTGAAAAATAGAATATAATTATTTTGTTTTGAAGGAAAGTTAATGGGTCCTACAAAGTCTAAGCCCCATTTGTCAAAAGGTTTAAATGAAACTCAGGGTTGCAATGGAATTTCATTCCACTTGACCATTGATTTCTAGTTTTATCGGGTGAAGGAAGGTTATATAATTGAGTTTTTTGTGGAGTACTCTAACGTTTTTAGTGAGGTTGATAGGAATTTTGTTGAAGATCCTCAAAAAAGGCTTCTAGAAGATATCAAAATCTGAATAAAGATGTTGTTCATGCATAAGGGGTTGATGTGCATGGATCCTGACATAATGGTTAAGTAGACTCCCCTAGCAATGAGGGGAATGAAAATACATGGGAAAATTGAGAGAGGAGATGGATCTGTTGAGGAAGATAAAAAATTTGTCGAAATGAGGTGAGGAATAAGATGGACCTGGAGAGAGAGAGATACGCAATAAGAGTTGAGTCAAGGAGGTGTTGATGTTTATATATGTTAAGGTCTAATAAAAAACCTCATGAGGATAAAAATATCCCCCTAAGTTCTTATAGAGGTGGTACTTCTCTGTATTTTCTTGGAGATAAATCATAAATGTATTTGAACCAAAATATAAAAATGGGAAAATACTAAATAGGAAAACCCCAATATTCATCGCTAAATAAAAATGTAAAATATTTATGATTGAGAACTAATGTAATTTTACAAAAGAATTCCTGAGAAAAGGACCAAGAATCTTCAAATTTTTTAATACAACATATGCATAAATATTGTACTAAAGTAAATAACAGTTACATGCCAAAAAGCAATATGATTCTCACATCCATCACAATATCATTATTTTGATCACATTCATGGGAAAGAAAGACAAAGACCCATAATTGAGATAACTTTAAAATAGTTTTTTAATTCAAAATATGAAAGAATATTATAGGAAAAATTTAAATATATTATGTTAAAAAACTCATAGTTCAAGATATCATTAAAGTTTAACCCCAAAAGATAGTTCTCTAGGATTTAAAAAAATAATAATAGTCTTTAATAGTCTCAGAAATAAAATAAAAAAACATTCATCCAAAATGGATTGGGATCTGGCTCCCGTGGACCATAAAATGAAAGTAGAACATGGATGAACTTGAAAATAAGAGAGAGAGAGAGAGAGAGAGAGAGAGAGAGAGAGAGAGAGAGAGAGAGAGAGAGAGAGAAATGATCATAAGTCGTTTATTTTTTCTTATGAAAGAAAAGACACAATTGGATGATTCCTTAATGAGAAGAGAAACTAATAGAGAAGGATGTGATCGATTTACTCATTGTGATGGATTTGTCTCACTCCTTAGCTGTTGGCAGATGTTCCTTATGTATTCTCTTTTGATGCAGCTACATGACCAGTACCAATGACCTCTTCTTGATCTTCTTCAGTTACTTCGATTAAATATTGATGTAGCCAATTTTCAATGCAATCCCTCATAGGCGTGATGATTATCTCTTACCATACTTTAATGTCGAATAGTGTGATTTAAATATCAATAAAGTCAATTTAAATTTGGTGCAATGTGTATTCACTATATTCATTTTTATTCATATAGTTAACTAGCCAACTTTCGACTTCTTTCTCTGTGTACTTAGTCAAATTGTTAAATTCTCTTCTGACACGACTTTCAATATATATAGACGTTCTTCAAACTATTCTCTTGTCATAATCATGAAAATTAAAAATAATTTTGGGTGTTGAACTTCCTCGACAGTCCTTTTCAATTCTAATTCAATCAACTTCAAATATAATTCCCCTTTTTTGACAGTTAAAGTGTCACAATCAACCAATATTTCTTTTAAAATATGTGTTCTCTTAATCCAATAAGATTTTAATTGTTTTATACGAGTGGGCGATGAAAAATATTCTTCCTTTATTTTTAGTTTACTCATACCTAATTTTTTTTTAAAAATGTAATAAGATCTCTTTATAAAAACCCTCATTATTCTCGAGATCGACTTATAGGTATTGTCTCATATTTGTAATTCTGGATCCCAAAGAAACAAAGTTGCTTGCCAATTCACATGCCTAAAGGATGAGAGACATTATTTAATATATGTTCTACCCAACATACCTTTTGATTGCAGCAAGTAAGCTTGATGTTCCTCTTAACCTTGAACTGGATTTTGGTGTTCCATTAAGGATTTTCAAGGGCTGTGTTAAGAACCAAATATCAATATAGCCTAGAAAAACCTTAGAAAAATTACTCAACGCCTTGAAAAAGAGATAATTTCAGGTAATAAGCCTCTTCAAGGGGGCAACCTCCTTTTACCCCACGTAAATGTTCAAGTACAAGATGATTCAAAATGAAAATGTCTCCTTGGTATATATAGGAGACTAGGAGGTATAACTACAACTAATGGCCTAAAGCCGACATAAATAAAATAACATTACTAATATAATGTGCCCCAATTAAGGGGTAATGAATCAATATTAGGGCTTAACATGCCCCTCCCCTTGAGACAAGTGTTGTTTGCAATGCTTGAGTAACTCTGGATGCTTTTGTATAAAAGACACATCTTCCCAAGTGGAATCTTCAACTGTTAGTTTCCTCCATTTAATGAGATACTTTGAAATGGATCTATTCCTCAGGTGGAAAATTATTGTGTTAGTGATGGCTTCAGGCTCCAATATGATTTTTTCTTCCTCATCAAGTTCTGGCAATATAGTTTGAACTGGTATCTTGTCGCCTATAACCTTCTNTAGTTCCTTAGTGAGTTTTTCACCATGAAATTTTATTCTCCTTTTTTTGGTTTTTTTTTTGTTTTAGAATTTTTGAATAGGTATTGAAAATAATAAATAATGGTCCATTCCCATTATTTAAAAATGCTAGGCCTGATGACTTTTCCATGCCTTCTTTTTATTTTTTCTTGCAGTACCTTTCTGTGAAACAAGTCTTATTTCTTGTATTCATCCAAGGAATTTAAGTGTTGTAATCTTTCTTGCTAAGACTATGTAAGGTCTAAATTTAGTATGGAAGCTATTCTTAATGTGGATATCTCAAGTAAATGGGTAACATAACCTTCTCTCCATGTAAAAAATCATAAGGGGTGAATCATGTGGTTGTATTCCAAGTTGTATTCCATGCCCATACAACTTCAACCAACCTATTTTTCAAATATTCCTTTTGTGGGTTGATTGTCTTGGTGAGAATGCTTTCCAATTATCTGTTGATCACCTCTATTTATACATTTGCTTTATTGTGGTAGGTGTAATATTTCCTATGGCATATCTTGTTCAACTTATTGAGGTGCTCAATGAAATTTTAGGTGTACTAGGGGCCTTGGTCTTTGACTGTCTCCCTTGGGACTCCAAACCTAGAAAACATATTTTTATGTGGGAATTGTGCTACCTTCTCTTTAGTTCCATTCTTAATTTCATTTACCACTACCTATTTTGTCAAATAATCATTGCAAAATAGAATATAATTATTTTGTTTTGAAGGACAGTTAATGGGTCCTACAAAGTCTAAGCCCCATTTGTCAAAAGGTTTAAATGAAACTCAGGGTTGCAACGAAATTTCATTCCACTTGACCATTGATTTCTAGTTTTATCGGGTGAAGGAAGGTTATATAATTTATTTTTTTGTGGAGTAATCTAACGCTTTTAGTGAGGTTGAGATGAATTTTGTTGAAGGTCCTCAAAAAAGGATTCTAGAAGAGATCACAATCTGAATAAAGATGTTGTTCATGCATAAGGGGTTAATGCACATGGATCCTGACATAATGGTTAAGTAGACTCCCCTAGCAATGACGGGAATGAAAATACATGGGAAAATTGAGAGAGGAGATGGATCTGTTGAGGAGGATAAAAAAATTGTCGAAATGAGGTGAGGAATAAGATGGACCTAGAGAGAGAGAGATACATAAGAAGAGTTGAGTCAAGGAGGTGTTGATGTTTATATATGTTAAGGTCTAATAAAAAACCTCACGAGGATAAAAATATCCCCCTAAGTTCTTATAGAGGTGGTACTTCTCTATATTTTCTTGGAGATAAATCATAAATGTATTTGAACCAAAATATCAAAATGGGAAAATACTAAATAGGAAAACCCCAATCTTCATCGCTCAATAAAAATGTAAAATATTGATGATTGAGAACTCATGTAATTTTACAAAAGAATTCCTGAGAAAAGGACCAAGAATATTCAAATTTTTTAATACAACATATGCATAAATATTGCACTGAAATAAATAACAATTACAGGTCGAAAAATAATAAGATTCTCACATCCATCACAATATCATTATTTTGATCACATTAATGGGAAAGAAAGACAAAGACCCATAATTGAGAGAACTTTAAAATAGTTTTTTCATTCAAAATATGAAAGAATATTATAGGAAAACTTTAAATATCTTATGCTCAAAAACTCATAGTTCAAGATATCATTAAAGTTTAACCCC
>SNQJ01S0144206.1:2473-19980 GCA_010110895.2 Picea sitchensis
AGCGTGGACTTTGAACCTAGGCATTGTGCCTTCGAGGACACACTAAGTGAGCAGGACTTGGCTCACGTTTGCAAGTGTGTATAAGGACGACAACAACACCCCTTGCCCAAACATCCCCCACACCATCTCATGCACTTACATGACCTAGATTGGTCTTCACCTGGAAACACCCCACACCTAAGGAGAATTAGCCCAATAGGACAACCTGGAACCTTCTCCAAACCTGGCTTGTAGAATAGTATAACGTCTTTGAGCACTTATCTGGGAAAAGGGAGGTTTTATGCACATGTTTGGGTAACTTGATTATTAGATGTGATTGACATTGCTATGATCCCTGTGACTTATGAGTCCATGGAGGGTGTACTTGTTGTTGCGGCAGGACCATGCCCAATAGACAGGTACATATGGGGAGATGATTAGCTCGGACCTCCATAGGGCTAAAGCCCACCAGATGGATGCTGAGACCTTAGCCAGGGGTAGACATATACCAGAGGCTTGCATCGAAGAAAAAGAAGGGCGTTCCACTAGAGGCACCTTGGCAGGCCTTGACCCAGGGGGGTCTTTCCTTTCCCCCTGAACGTTGGCCTTGGGAGGCCCATGACATCACTCTTGTGACCCTTGACATCACCCAACGTCAGATGGACATGATGGAGGCAGTTGTGTGCCAAGTGGCATGTGTGGCATGATCCGAAGGCCTTGGAAGGCCTAACGTTTTGCTCATGGAGGCCAACGTCTCACTTGTGAGGCCCAACATCACCCTAGGAGGGCATGATGTCACCTCTTTTGCACATTTTAGGGTTTTGTCAATTTTATGTAAAAAAATGGATTTTTGATGTAACTGGCCATGTCGGCCTTTTTGGACCTAATTTGTAATTAAAGGTCATTTGAATTGTATAAATAAGGGAAAAATCCCTTGTATTTTTCATCATCTTTCATTCACATAAGTGTGAGGTCTGAAATTCGTCCTCTTTTAAGGCTTATTGGCTGAACTAAGTGGTGCGCAACTCTTGGAGGGAGCTTTATTTGGTGATTTTTGGCATCTTCATGGTGGAAAGTCTTCAACTAGGGCATGTTACTAGATTATTCTTGGTGAATGTAAGTGAAAATCTGCAATTCTTTTTTCTTTGAATGGTTATGGTATCTTTTACTTTGCATTTACTAAGATTATGAAATTGCTAGTGTGAAACCCTAGGAGAATAAGCACATGTTATTATCCTTCTCTCAATAGCTATCCACCTACTTGATTTTGCTAGAAGACACCTTCATTGAAGCATATGATAGAGGCCTACCTTAGTAGCACTCTAGTACCTTTGCTTCATTAAGCTTTTATTTGTTTCCAGCTTGACCTAAAAAAGAAGGAAAACCACTAGGGCCTAGGGTTACCTACTTCCTAGTGGCCGTTTTCCTTCTAGGGTTTGGATGATTGAGGCCTTGGTTTACCAACACCTCAACCATCCTCCCTCTTGTCTTTAGTTCACTTATTATCATTTGTTTCCCTCAAGATTGCTGCTGCAAAAGTGACTCCATTAACCATAAAGGCACTAGTTTATACCTTACATTTGATTGATTGATGAAGACTATCCTCAAACTATCTACTTCAAGCTCTTTGCTAACCATTCCTAACCTTAGAATAGACTAACTTACTAACATGCTTGCTGTTGTTACAAAAGTAAGCTACAGCCATATATGACAGCAGTAAAAGCTCCTAAAATCAAGTGTTAGAGCTGATTTTACATTGCCTTCTTTGCTTCCGAC
The DNA here is from genome assembly GCA_010110895.2 of Picea sitchensis. Taxonomy (NCBI): domain Eukaryota; kingdom Viridiplantae; phylum Streptophyta; class Pinopsida; order Pinales; family Pinaceae; genus Picea; species Picea sitchensis. The sequence goes on from SNQJ01S0144206.1 coordinate 4,229, forward strand.
AAATACTAGCCTATTGCCAATTTTAGGTTATCATTTTGGGTCATTATTGAAGCTTGTTTAAGGCATAATTGTGAAGCTATCATTATATATACATTGCTGTTATAAATTTCTGTTGCTTCATCTTTATTATTAGCTTAGTGCTTTTGTTCAAAGTCCAAGGTTTTATGAAGCACTAATATCAATTGGTACTTGCAGATAGTGTTTTCTTGTTGTCTTGTTCTAGGCAGGTACACTTGAGCAAATCTTTGCTTCATCTTATTAAACCTTTGGGACTTTCTGATCAGTGTGACTTGTGAGAGGGGAAGAACTTTTCTTGATACTATTACCTTTGCCTTCTCAAACCCCCAGGTCACTAGGGACGTCTCCCCCTTGGGCTTTCACCCCTAAAGAGAAAGAGGTGTCTTATTTAGGTGACAATGATAGGACAACCTCCTGTTACACCAATTTATTGTTCACTTGCCTTTTGCTTTTGGGCAAGTACAAATTGTGCGATAACAGGGTCGAGGGTTGTTCATGACTCCACTTAGATTTCACTCTCTACTCTCTGCTATTTTACTTTACTTTTTGCATCTTGCCTTTTATAGGAGACCTTTTGGTACTCCTGCTTTGTAATGACATCATGGTACTTAGCAGTCCCTTTGACCTACTTTTGTGGTCATTAGTTGGACATTAATAAAATTATCTTATCTTATCTTATCTATCATGTGGACCATGGATCTCCATCTCAAAGAAAAAAGCAAAGTGCTAAAAATAACAATTCCTTGGAGTCTGATGAAACTGACTCTGAAGCAAGGTCTGATCACTATGAAGACTTGGATGCACCTATATTGGAACTAGCCTAATGGAATCTTGTTGGATCTTAACCCTCTTGTTGTGCTGGCAATCTAGGGGTAACATGTCTTAAGTAAGGAGGGCCTTTTGGTGAGCTAACACCCTCCAATCCAACAATGTTTTGGCAGTAGAGTACCAAAGTTCTCCCAAAATAAAATGCCCTTTGGACTTAATCTGTGAGCTTGGAACCAAGGGATTTCAATAATTTTGAGGACTTTCTTATATGGTGGGGATTGAGGGCTGCCAATTGTATGCATTTTCCCTAAGGAGGAGGTTGTCTTGGGATTGATTAAGGTGCCATCTCAGGGAAAAAATCTAGCAGCGAAGTGGAATGTGAGGTGCTTGGAGGGCCTTGGCAAGTGTTATTGAGCTTTTACATGCTGAACATGTTCACAAGATTTAGGCTTGTGCAAAATCATCTTCTCTCCTCACTTGTTTCAAGTCCAGGGATCTTTTATTTTAAAGAGCATGTGGTCCGTATGGAAGTTTGTTTCTATATATGTAAACTGGAATTATTCAGGCAATAACTGTTCTTATTTATTTATAATCTAGTTAATTATACTTTATGATAGTATTTTGCTTTACAAAGTTTTTGGTTTCTTTGATATTCAGATTTATATGACTTCCTATCTTTGTACCTTTCCATGTGATTATGCAGGTTTTGACGGAGCATATTATACAAGATTTGAATGTGAATCCCAAAGTACCACTTGAAGATAATTCCCTTGATGTCATCACAAATGCGGTAGGTTTGTCTATATTCTTATGTACATGATTTAGATAAATCTACATATAAGTATGGTTTCTTTTTGAGATTCGTTAAATAAATTGAAAGACTTATACTAGCTTGATTGAATCAACATGCCTAGCCCCCTACAAGGGTGCATTGCAAGTCTTTCTTGCTAACAAATAAAATATACCTCCAAAATCATCAATGTTCATGTTTTATATTTTCATACTTAACCTATTATCATCATATCCATTTGCAACTACAGTGGCTAATATATCATTTTTATTTTATAAATAAAACATCCTTATAAATATGCCATAAGCAATAAGATAATGTATACATACTACTAAACAATACAAATCAAGTTACCCCTAATAGCTTATCTTGGAAGATTTTTATAAACAACAAATGTTGATCTTTGTAAACTGTTATCACAGGATTTAGCACTTGCGCAAAGCCCTCGCAAGATACCAAACTTGCGCAACAATTGGAAGTAATTGTGACTGTCACCTAACAAGTATTTCCCTCGTTTCAGTGATGGATGAAGATCCAACACAAGAGAGGCTTCCCTTGTGACCTCAAAGGATCCTATAGCAAGCCAGAGGCAAGTCTATGGCCCCCTATCTTGGTCACTTGAAGAGACTGACTAGGTTTAGGGAATTGGGGTAGGTTAAGAAGAGTTTAGACAAGGCAATTGGTTGTACGTGTGTGAGAGGAGTGTTCCAGTGCATAAAATAACCAAACCTGAGTGTAAGAAGTGAAATATAAGCCCCAAAACACTAGCTATCAATGAAGGAGAGCTGCTGTAATTAATCTTGCAATGAATAACAGTTTATATCAGGAAAGTATATTTGCAACAGCAGCAAGAAATTAGCCCTCAAAATTTGCCAATAAAATCTTAAAATACAACCCTCAATGAGTGGAATAAGATCCAAGTGTTCAACAATGAATTTAGCCTTCTTAAACCAAAACATTAAGTAAGTCATCAGCAATTTAAACCAGCCCTAATGGCTGTAACTAACCTTTACAACTGCAGCAAGTTATTGAGTGAATTTGCAAGTCGTTTAGCAATATTGAGCACAAGGAAGTGATTGAGTATCCACCCAACAAGTTACTTTTGGAAAGAGTGAGTTTATTCAAGTTTACACACACTTATAGCAAGAAGACTAGTGCCGTTTTCTTTTCTTTGGGCAATGGAGTCAAGCAACACTTTGAATTTGGACTTAGATAGCCAAGAAAAATGAGGATTGGGAACCCTAAGACTATAGACTCATAGGCTTAGGACCAATCTTCAACAGAACAAACCCTAGGGTATAAAGACTTATAAACCCCAGGGGCCATTTCCTTTCTTCTAGGATATCCAACTCAAGATCCAAATGAACTAGGATCAAACCCTAAGGTCTAAAGATTTATAAACCCTAGGTCTTCAAACTAGCTAAAGACTTTAACCTAGGGGGACAAAGACTTGTAATCCCTAGATTAGGTCTTTAAATGCTTCAACAAACTTAGATGAATGAAATAGGGAGGGGGATACGGACTTATAATCCCTTCTAGGGTTTCAGCAAAAACAAGGTAACATGCAACAAATTACAACATAACATTCACCACAATATGCAATGAAAATTTAAACTTGACAAAGAAGACTTACTCAACCAAGTTGAAATGCATGAGGAACCCTAGCTCAATATCATCCACCAACAATAAGACAAAGCATTCCACAAAGATCTTCACTCCAAAAGTGCACACTAGTTATCCATAACAAAAAAGAGAAGAGTTAGCAAATACTAGCTATGAATCACAAGTGTGAGTGGTCTTTTGATACAAATGAGCGCTAGCCTCTTTGTATGAGGCAACCCTAGCCCATATGACCACATAAACGTCTAAAACAACAATAATCCATGATATAAGTAGGGTCGATCCCTCAAGTAGCCTCAAACAATAGATGATTATGCTAAAACATCAAAATAATCCCTCCAAAGCCACACTTGTGGGTGACGTCATGCTCTAGGAATGTGTAGGAGGCCTCCAAAGGCCACGTCTCATCATCAAGGTGCCAAGTATGGCGGAAGGTGACCTCTCCTCGTCAAAGGTCATGTCTTGTCATCAAAGATCCCAACTCATTAAAGTAGTGCCCCAATGGCAAGCAAACCCCTATCCATGACGTCATCATCCATATGCTCAACGTCCAAGGTGAAAAACACTAGCATCCAAGGTGGAATGAAGGTGCATCTCGTCTTTATATGGTATCCAATCATGTGCTAGTGCAATGTCCTCCATCCAATGCTTAATAAGCTTCGGGGTACAATGCCCAAGGTGTGGGATTCTTGCCCATCTATGTGCTAGCATGATTGTATATGCAAATTAAAAGATCATTTGACCATCATCCAAAGTCCAAGAGGTGTGAGAGCTTCTATAGGAGTGAGCCAAATCATCAAGTGTCCCAATGTTGTATATCAGATGTGCTATGGCCTTAATAAAGTGCACAATGTCCTGGGTGAATTCACAGGGACGTTCTTGTTGGAGATACTTCACACACACCTAGGATTTTTTTTCCTAAGGTTTTCCTATGTTTATTAGTCATTATTCAGTCTCCTATAGTTTAGGAAGAATATTCCTTTTCCTACATTCTAGGAGAATATTCTCTTTAGTTCACACTTCAGTTTGATCAGTTGAGTGGAGTCTTAATGCTACATTGATTTCATCATCTTGCAACATTGGGATCATCACCTGCTAATGTGCATTGTCCTTGGGATTATCACCAAACTAGCGCATTACTCATGATTCCTTGATCTCCTCCTCACTTCACTCTGTTTCAGTCAGTTAACTGAAGACTGAGAGACTAGTTAACTCAGTCTAGGTGGCAGTTTACTCCCATAACTGTCGGTGTGTGTCCAGATCACTTTAGACCACCACTATGGCGCATTGGCTTCTCCTCCAGTGCGCATTAGTTGAGTTATACAAAGTATATCGTGTGTAAATTATCATTCATTCATTTGGTTAATGCAAATTCTTTGATTCTCACTCTCTCGTTTCCATCTTTTCTCTTTTCGCTACAAACTGTGTATGTATTCTTGCTAGCTAGATCTTATCTATGCATGTTCATCAACATTTACATGGTATCAGAGCCGACAAATTGCTAGGAAAAAGACACACCAGATTCTTTTTGCAGGTACCGAAGATTGAAGATAGCGGGAAAAATGGAATTTCCAAAAAAATTCATTCTTACACTGTACAATTTCTTTGCATGGAAGGATAAGATGATAATGCATCTTCAAAGCAGAGGATTATACAGGTTAACCATGGACACAGAGACCGAGCCCACATCAGCTTTAGAAAAATCCAAGTATCTGAATCGAATGGATGAAGCGTTTGGAACTATTTGCAGTCTCATTTCTCTTGAGCTCCTCTTTCACATATCCTTCTGTAAAAACCCCAATGAAGTCTGGACCACCATGGAAGGACTTCTTAGTAAACAGGACGAGATGAGGGGACATATACTCGAGGTGGAATTGCTCACTTTGGATCCAAAAACCTTCGATAATCTCCAAGATTTCTTTACCAAATATAAGGATTTGTTGTCGCAACTCAAGGTTTGCAGGGTTGACAAATCTAAGGAGGAGAAACAAATGGTTCTTACCATTCTTTCCAAATTGGTCCAACATACTCAGTGTTTGTATCCACATTTCATTTAGTTAGGCTCACCTCTGGAGCCACCTGGAAGATGCCCTCTCTTGAGGTCTTTATTGAGTCTCTGACGCAAGAACAAAACAAGTCCATCAACATGGGAAAAATCAAAGGCCCTGTTGACCGCCCATTTAGCAACGGTGGTCAACTCATGTGCCATGAAGTATTCATCTATGTTGAAGACATTATTGGTTCTATTTGGGTATCTGATACCCCAGCATCAAAATTTTGTAAACGGAATTTCCGCACCCCTGCTGCGTGGAGTTAATAATGTAATAAGAATGCGCATGTGGATCGCGGATTAGGTCAAAGATTTTGCTTGGGTGATCCATCCCGGTTCCTTTCATCGGGGGTTTTTTATCTTCAGGTTGTCAACCGGGCTCTTTGGCCTGGCTGACTTCCCTTGAGGGTTTCCCTCCATTGACTTCCTCCAAAGTGGTGGAGAGCGCTCACGTCAAGTCTCATTCATTGGTAACCTCTTAGGATTGTGTAGTATGCGAGGCGGAGTCAATAGAAGTTTGTGGCGAATTCATTCCCAGTCTGGGTAAAGGTTTTTAATTGGTAAATTTAAAGAGGTTAATTAATTAATTATTACAGGCTAAATGTTGTAAAAACTTAGTCTTTTGGGGAGAAAGATAGGGGGTATTTGTGCTCAAATGAATGGAGTGCTCTACACCATGGACCAAGTTTTCAGCTCAGTCGGACAAAGTTTTACTATGTCTTAGTCCACTTAGAGTCAGTAAGAGTCAAAACAACAATTTTAATTGCTAAGATGACATTATTAAAAATGTCATAAAACATTGTAATTTTTTAGTTTGTGAGTGAGTGTAAGGTGGAAAGTGGCAAGTTAGACCACTCCTAACCTACCCAAGCCCTTCCCAACCTTTTCCCAACTTAATTCCAACCTTTTGAATTCACTTTTTTCAATTTTCTAATTTTTGCCCTAAAGGGGAAAAACGACCCATAACAACCAAATCCCCAAAATCTTGCATAGAAAGTTGAGCCCTCCACACATGTGGAGCGCTCCCCTAGACTTATCAAAACCCTAACCCATACCAAAACCCTAACCCAAAACCTATTCTAACCCTTTTCCACCTTTTTACACTCAAAAATATGCCCCCACAGGGAGTGACGTTTTCCTTGGTGGAGGTTGTTGTGACTGTTGGGCCCCCTCTCATGAGTTATGACTCCTTTCGACCCCCACATGCTATGATGAGCCCCCTCCTTTTTTCTCGTGAATTTCCCTCCATTTCTTCATTTCACACTTTTTTTGGGCCCTCCAAGGGTTACGCCCCCCTCTTCTTGAAACTCCACAAATGATTTTCTAAAAATTATTTGGATCTCTCTCCTGCTCTTGGCATCAGTAGGAGCCTCCCACACCCTCTTTGCTTGATCCCAACACCTCCTACATTTTCTACAGTAAGATCTAGTTTCAAACCCTAGATGGTGCGCCCACTCATTGAGATTTGCTCATTTGATGTGGTTGACACTTGGAGTTCATCCAAGTGCCTTCACTTGCCTCTTGAATTATGGTAAGAACCCCTCTCTCACTCTCTTACTCACCATTCTTTGAGCTATTGTTATGCTACGAATTCTTGCCATTCTTTCTTGCTCTTGCCATCTTCCACTCATTCATTTTCTCTTGGAATGCTTGGAACAATTAGTTGCCAAAGCGTTCTTCTATTGGATGAATAAAAAGAAAGCTTTGGAGGACATTTTTGGATCTCATAGATTAGTCTAGTGATCAAGATCATATGAGTTGATATTGTTTCTTACTCATTTGTTGTTCTATATGCTAGCATTCCTTGATAAATTGGTTTATTAGGGTAAATCAAATGAACGTCAGTGTTACGTGATTTATGTGATGATTGGTTGGATTGGATCATGAATTAGTTCGGGTTTTTAATACTAACCACTCATACTATCCTGCTATAGATCTGTATGTTTTGAGTTAAGTTACAATGCTCCACCGGGTTGTGGATTGGGAGACTCTAGAATGATTACAACCACTTCTGCATAATACTCTTGCTTTTCTTGTCATCTAATATTGCTATCATTCCACTTTCATTTTATGTAGCTTTCTAGCTTATAGATGGAGTCAAAATATATTTTTCATATCATATTTGTTTGTGGAAATTTACCCCGTGTATACCGCAGGAAAATTTCTATGCTCTTGGTGTTTTCGCGACATTTCAATGAAACTTTGCTTGCCTTTGATTTTCTGGACAACGACATATTCTAGGTATAAGCTTCCGTAACACCTAGGAGGCTTTCAAACAACCTCTTCTTGGTTTTGGGTGACATTTCTCCTCTTCTCCTTCATCTTCTAGAAATTTCACCAGTTTTTCTAAGTATTTTGAGCTCATAAAGTAACCTTCAACTTAGACTAGCTATTCTTTTGTTCCTTATAACCATTAGTTTAGTTTCTATTTGTTGTTGTATCGGTAAGCTACCCTCTTAGGTCAAAATCGGGAGGCTTGCCAACACCTTGACCATTGTAGTGGTCTTCTTTCAAGTTCTTTCATTTACATTTTTAAAATAAATCTAATGTATGTTCACAATACTAAGATAGTTCTTGCGAGGAGTAAGCCAATGACACATCTGAATCTCTTCACCATGTATTTGAAGGACATAAAGACTCAATGCCCTCCTTTTACGTGCAATTATATCTTAGTGGTGTTAAACTCACTTCTTAGGCACCTTGGGGAGTCATCCCCAAAATCACATGGCCCACAAAATTAACTTGTGGTGTTTTTTCATGTTTGTTTAAGTTGATCATATCTTAGATGATCCTTCATTTGCAAGTTTATTTCTTTCATATCTCTCATATGCTTCTACATCTCATGATATAATGGTTGGATAGCTTAGATATAGTTTCATTGCTTTAATCTCTCACACCTAAGTTGTTAGCTAATCTTAGAGGCATATTGAAGTGGCATTACTCTAGTGATCTCTCATTTTGCTAAGTTCATTTACCTTGGAAGCTTTGACATTTCATAACTTAGCAAGTTAACATATATGGTATTGGTTAATATTTTGAACATTTGAGATCACACACTAGACTACATTGGAGGCCTCACTCACCTAAGCTGCGACCCTGGCTATCCTTAGCTCTGACCTAATACAATTTTAGACATACTGAGCCCCTCTTTATGCCTCCTGACACGCCTCTTTTTGAGCATCTGACCTCGCACTCTCTAAGGCTCGACTAGTCCTCATGACCTAGCCCTTCTCGCTCCAGTACTTGTTGGTTTGTGGTGCTCCTTGACTTGGATGGGTATGTTCACATTTCACACACATATGATATGATGATCATGGTTTAGTCCTTCATAGGATTTAAGATTTAATTGCTCATGGTTTAAACACACTTGTGATAATATGTTTATGGTAGATGTGATGGTTTAAAACTTATGCTCAAGCTCTAACTCACCAATCTCTTAAGCTCACACATCTAAACACATTGCAAACACCCTATATCACTTCACATTGCTTATGGTTAAATCATCTAAGTGCTTTCAAGTGTAATCTTTGTTTCTATTGTTAGCATATCACATGATGGTTATTGGTTTTTATCTTTTAATATCTTTTGAAGTACCTTTCATGTGATGCTATCTCAAATGGTTTAAACATTGTGCTTTCTTTATTTGCTCTAACTACGTGTTGATGGTGGTGAAATCATTTTATTTCAAGCACTCATTTTGGATAACTTTTGCTCACGGCCATGCAGCTAAATCACTAAATAAAAGTGTCTAAAACTCTTCAAAATACACCCAACACACCTTAAAGACCCACCGAGGGTCCCTAAAACCTGGCATTCTAGGGGTCTTTAACAACTCTTTCCATCATCTAAAAAGGGTTTGAAGGACAGTCCAGGCAGAAGTGGCGGGGGACCGTCACGCGATTTCGTTGGGGAGATCCAGTAATGCGGACTACTTCTTACTGCCGATTGGCGGCAGTGGAACCTTGGAAGCTAAGGTGGGGACTCGTAGCCCCGGTATCTTGAGCAGAGGCGATTGTTGGTGGAATTAGAAGTTGAGACACACATCCTAGTTAGGGGTTGGGATCTAAAATCTTTAAAAAATACACTAGTTGCATAGATCACATTGTGTATGTTTGGGGAAAGTAGATGTATCGATGGGCAAACACACTTTGTGACCAATCTCATTGCTATCTCTTTGCAACTAATTGTCTTTTATCTTTAATGTTGATGTGACCCACTGGTTCAGTATCATTGATATATCTTGTTAATCAATCTATTGTGGTGTGGATAAAGTAAGTGATTGAGTATCCCACTTGAGGGGGCATGCTGCTTTACGATCATAGTCGCTTGTGGGTAGATGCCAGTGAAGGCGTTCCAAGTAGAGTAAGTGCTACTTTGGGCATGCTTGGCCCTGGGGTGTGAATTGATTCTATCTCTTGTATATCTTGTATATTTGTCTATCTTGTATTTAGTTTGTAGATTTTGTATATTGTTGTAAACTTGTAACACTTTAAAATTAATCCTTGTAGCGAAACACCCTTAAACATAGTTGACCCCATATGTATTAGGCACTAGTCCTTAGTTGACTTAGGAAAAATTTCACATTTAAACTTAATCTTGCACTTGCATTGCTTTGTCATATTAGGCTAGCTTTCCCCTTAACCTTTTAACAATTAAAATTAACTCCTAGAACCTTAACTACAAAACTTAACTTAACTTAACAGGGACTACCCTTGGCTTCCCTAGGAGTAAGCCTAGAAGGAAGAAGTTCCGTCAAGGTGACAGTGTGAGGAACAGAGCGTTGTCTCCAGAACACTAGTAGAGCATGACTTAGCTCCGCGTCACGCAGAATATTGCATAGGACTGACAGCAATTAAAAGGCCCAAAGGCATGCACTAACGTGCAAGGCGGTGCCGATCACCAAATTAAATCTAAAACAAGGAAAAAGGCACATGCAAATCCTAATAAGGAATGGTACTCAAAACCATTCAACGATTCCTCCGAATTCAAAGGTGGAGGAAGGGGGAAGAAAAGGGAGAAATGCACTAGCATAATTGATTCCATTCAGAATCTGCATGTATGTAGAAACGGATAGATCAAATGACCTAAATACTTGACAAAACAACCTTGAAGATCACATCCCAGAGGGTCTTTGTGACCATATTGTTACCGCGAAGAACCTTGTTATCGCGCAATTTGTGCTTTGATAGAGGAAAGGTAAAGGGAGAGAATTGGTGTAACTTGAGGTATCCTATCCACATTACCTATATAGGATTCCTCTTTCTATTTAGGGTGGTAGGCTTCGAGGAGACGTCCTTAGTGACTTGGGGGTTTGAGAAGGCAAGGTCAAAATGGATGATAAAAGATCCCTCACAAGTCACCATAGATCCTTAAAGTCCACAGTTTTATAACCAATGAAATGATAATATATCAAAGTGTACACACTTACAGGAACAAAACAACAAGAAATTATATATATTTGCAAATGCACTAGTTAGCACTTCATAAAACCATAGACTTTCTCAAATGAAGCAATTGGTTGATAATGATGAAGTAAACACAAATTATAATGACAAATATTGATGATGCAATACTTCACATTAAAAGCCTTGAAATGGCTTCAAAATGACTATGAATCATCAACCATTGAAATCATAATACTAGCATTTATTAGAAGCAAACAAGACAATGTATTAATCAACCTTTTCAATTGCTATAAGCTTTTAATCTTTGCAATTAATGGTTGTAGCTTACTTTAGTAACAACAACAATAATGTTAGTAGGTTAGGCTATTCTAGTGTTATAAATGACTAGTAGGAAGCTCAAAGTGCCATAAGTTTTGATGGTTGTTTTTGATCAATCACTTAATAAAAAGACTTAGACTAGTGATTTAGGGCAAGTAAGGGTCAATGATATTGGCAACAAATGTTGAAGAGGAATGATGATGATGAGGAGAGTCAAAGACAAAGAGAGATTAATAGTTAGATTGGTGACCCAAGGCTCCAATTATCAAACCCTAAAGGGAAATTAGCTACTAAGGTGTAGGTAACCCTAGGCAGTAATTTCCTCCCTCTTAACTCAATGATGAAGAAAAATCAGCTAAGATGAAGCAATGGATACTAAGATTGTTGCAATGGCAAGGCCCTAACAAATGCTTAAAGAAAAATGGCCTTTTGACAAGATCTAGTAGGTGAAGCTTTTAAAGATAGGACAATAATATTGCTGAATGTTCCTGGGGTTTAATCAAGCAATTTCATAATCTTGAATGTAAATGCAATATAAATAAGACTATAACCATTCAATTAAAAAAAAAAAAAAAAAAAAAAAAAAAAAAAAAAAAAAAAAAAAAAAAAAACCCTAGTTGAACACATCCACCAAGAAACTTGCCAAATACTCCAAATTTAGCCTTCTCAACAAATTAAGCCTAAAATTTCAGCCAAGAAACCCTAAATAGGTATGAAATTTCAGTCCCTCACAAGTGTGAGTGAAAGATGATGAAAATAAAGAGTGATTTTCCCCTTATTTATATAGTTACAATGACAGTGGAGTCAAAAGGGCCGACATGGCCAATTACACATAATATCCAGTTTACAAAAAATGTCATAATAAAACCCTAAATCAAAATTTTGTAAAGAGATGATGTCATGCCTTACAGGGTGTGATTAGGCAACACCCAAGAGATACTTGATGGCCTCCTAGAGCAAAGCAGTTGAGCCTCCTTGGGCCTCGGGGATCTTACCACACACCACTTGGCACTGGCCCGCCTCAAAGTATCCAAAACACTAGGTCATGTCATGGGCCTTCCAAGGCCAATGTTCGAGTGGAGAGGGCACAACTCCCCTGGGTACAGGTTTGCTCAATTGCGTCTGGTGGAACGTCGTCCTCTTCCCCGGTGCAAACTCTTTGACCTGTCTCTGCCCCCTTTTGAGGTCTCAACATCCATCTGGTAGGATTTTTAGCCTTATGGAGGTCCGAACTAATCATCTCCCCATATGTACCTATCCATCGGGTGTAGCCTTACAACATCAATCGCCCTCCATGGGCTCATAAGTCAAAGGGATAATAGCAATGTCAATGGCGTCTAATCATCGATTATTTAAACATGTGCATAAAACCCCTTTTCCAGGACAAGTGCTCAAAGACACTATGCTATTCTACAAGCCAGGTTTTGAGAGGGTTTCAGGACGTTCTATTGGGTTGATTCTCCTTAGGTGTGGGATGTCTCCGGGTGAAGACCTATCTAGGTCGTGTAAGTGCATGAGATGGTGTTGGGGATGTCTGGGCAAGGGGTTCAGTGTTAGTAGGGAAATGTATGGCTTACGTGGGGGTGCCTCCCCGAAGAGGGTGAGTTACACCTTGTCATGGATACAAATGTTTCCAAAGCCATTCATGCCTTTTATCTTTTATTGTTGTTTTCTTTCAAGAGCTAGTAGGGGACACTACCGGGTGTGGTGACAGTGGTGACAATGTTACCCACAAACATTTCCTTGAAATGAGAGGCTTGTGGGGAGACCCTTTTTCTCTTGGCTATGCCACCAAAGAGCCACTACTGGTGTGGTGACCAACTAAATGGTAGTGTTATGCAGCTACATGCAAATGGACCCTAATAGGTACATTGGCAGAGACCCCTATCCTCCAACTAGGTCTTGTTGATTTATTATTTTTTATGGGTCCCTATTCTTGTATACACCTAGGCTATTGTGGAAGAAATCCTCAATCCACTTGGGTGTGTCCTTGGGGGGCAAGTTTGGAGTCAAGCTGTGGGTGCCTCTGAAGAGGGTGAGCTGCACCTTGTCATGGATGCAAATGTTTCCAAGCCCATTCATGCCTTTTATCTTTTATTCTTATTGCTTTTTCTTTCAAGAAGCTAGTAAGGGGACACTACCCTGGTGTGGTGACCAGTGGTGACAATGTTACCCACAAGCATTTCGCGGAAATGAGAAGGCTGGCTTGTGAGGAGACCCCGTTTCTCTGGCTATGCCACCAAGAGCCACTACCCTGGTGTGGTGACCAACTAAATGGTAGTGTTATACCGCTACATGCCAATGGACCTAATAGGCTGGCTCGTGACGAGACCCCCTATCCTCCAACTAGGTCTTGATTTATTATTTTTATGGGTCCTATTGCCGCCTTATACACACCTAGGCTATTGTGGAAGAAATCCTCAATCCACTTGGTGTGTCCTTGGGGGCAAGTTTCGAGTCAAGGTGCTGTCACCTGATCTTCAACTTTTCCGTCTAGGCCAACTCCTAGCGAAACCAAGGGGGGTAGTCCCTAACAAAATACTTAGGCTCTTTTAAACTAAGAAAAAACAAAAGAACTACTTCTAGGAGTTTATTGCAAAATAAAACAAAGGCATTCAACACTTAACATTCATCATTTGAGATAATCATATAAATCATTTGTCCATAAGCATGCATATATCAAGTAGGATACAAGATGTGCAATATTAACGAAATTAGTTAGACAATTGCATGAATGAAGTAGATTGCTCACATACATAAAGATAAATCAAATAGGACCAGTGCCTTAAAAGGATTTGTGGGCAATTGTTGATCGTGTGTTTTATTAAGGTAAATTAAAGGTAGATTAATGAGAGAATATGTGGCCTCTTTAGAGGCTACCTCTTTGTTTGGAAACTTGCGGAGAACTTACCGAAACCCCAAGGGTCTCACCAGTAAGTTCACTAAGGGTATCTGATGTCCAAAACGGGTGGGAAGCCAAGTACCGAGAAGGCCCGCCTGACTTCACACACTCCCCTTAGGCGTTTTCCCGCGCATTGAGAAAAAAACTGCCAAGATTTCCCTAATTAAACTACAAACAAGGTTTATTTTGACTTTGCAGGATTTGAAAGAGATAAACTTTGAATGTAACTGAAATGAGCTTTGCAAGAAACTTGAAATGTAAAACTTGCAAAAAATTATTATTTATAGCAGAAAACAAGATCTAAACTAAACATGCATAAAGATTGAAAGTAAGTTTTAAACATGCATGTGAAATATGAGTATTATGTGTGTTAGATTTGCTTATGCTTGTATGTGTGTTTAAGATCAAAAGATGAAACTTGCACATAAAGACTATAAAGCCAAACACACAACACACAAATCCCCTTAATGGGGATGGAGAAACTGGGCTTAAGGGGCCCGCTTTTATTGATCCTATTACAATGAGAACTGTGTTCTCTTTTCTCTTTTGAACATAAGGACCCTTATAGAATGGATCAAACTTGAAAAAAACTACTACAAAAAACTTTCTGGAAGTTCTAGTCTTCAAGGGTGTTATCGTACAGTTTGTAGCTAGGAAGAAAGGCTATAAAGTAGAGGGCCAAACTGGCGTAACAAGAACCTATCCCACCCAATGTCACCACGATGGGGAGGTTCTTTCTCTTTAGGGAGGTTAGGCGCAGGGGAGACGTCCCCGGTGACCTGTGGTTTTGAAGAGGCAAAAGGCTAATAAGACCAAGATAAGGTTTTCCCCCCTTCACAAGTCACCACCCAAACAGAGAGTCCCGACTAAACAACTAATAATAAAGTAAATCCCCAATGAAGAACACCTGCCTAGAACAAGACAACAACAAACATATATATGCAAGCTATATTTCAATGGGTTAGTACTTCATACGACTATCTGCTAAATATATATAAGCAAGTAGCAGTAAATGTTGATGAAGTCAATGTTTATCAATATAGTAATGAAAATAATGTCACTTCACCAATAAATACTGGAACAAATGTGGCATTCAATGTAACCAATCAACACTTTATTCAATTAATGCCTTAACCACCATTCAATTGCCATAAAGTAAAACGTTGCTGCAATAAAGATGAAATATCCAATGATGATCAACAACTTAGGGTTAGTAGGTTATTCTAGGCTAGGGTTAGTGTAGTTAGGGTTTCAATCGAAAAGTCTTTGAGAGTGTTTAGATCGAGTTCTTACTTCAACTTTGGATGACTTAGATCAGTGCCTTAGGGTTTAATGGAGTCATAAATGAAGGACGCAAGAGTTGAAGGGGATGCGACTTTAAGGACTAGAGGAATAAGTTTTGAAGTGCTGCTAAAGCAGGGCTTCAAAATCATAACCCTAGGGGAGAGAGGCTCACTCCGGTGTTGCTAAAGCAATGCCTCGTACTCTCTCCTCCTTCCCGGCAAACAACTAGCTCAAATGAAATACAAAATCAAGACAAGAGGGCTTAAAGAGGGAGAGTGTTGCGAAGGCAAGGCTATTTCATCAAACCTTAAAAGAAAACGACCCTAGCTATGGCTAGGCTCTCTTCTTCTTCTTCAATGGCTAAAATCTTTTCTATCAGGGGACATGAGATAAGGACCTTGTGTGCTTGTCACCTAGGGTTTTTATTCAACAAATTATAAATACATGTAGGAAAATAAGACTACAACCATTCAATCAAGAAGTTTTGCAGAAAAATACTTACAATTCATCAATAAATAATTATGCAAACCCTAGTTGTAACACCTTCCTTCAAGAAAAACACCATAGAATGCCAAAAATCTCTTCCTTCAACAAGTG
>SNQJ01S0144207.1:0-24259 GCA_010110895.2 Picea sitchensis
AAATATTCTCTTCCCTTGCCTTGCTCATACAAATACTTATCTTTTCTAATGGTTTCTTTCAAATTTATAGGTTCATCATATTAAATCTTCTCTTTAAAAAATTATGGAAGTCCACTCAAAAAAATGTGTATCTCCACCTTCTCATCCTTAATAAATCCCACATACTTTAGTGATCCCTAGAATTTCTTCTCATATTATTTCATAGTCATGCTTCCCAACCCGAGTTCAAAGAACTCTTGCATCTTCTTGTCATAGTAGTTCTTTGAATGATACTCTTTTTGAAAATACCTCTTGAATCACTTCCAAGTGATCCTACTCTCATTGATGTGCTCAACTTGCTTCAGTTGATCCCATCAAATATAAACTTTTCTTTGCAAATGGTAAGTGGAAATTATGGATTCTAAATTAGATGAGTAGTTTTGCAACTGAAAAACACTTCATGATTCCAAGCAACCAGGCTTCAACATCATCTTCCCTTTCTCTTTTGTTATCAAAATATGGTGGCTTAAGCTTCCTTAGCTCTCCTTGTAAACCATCCCACTCATGTCTTCATATTTAATGTCTGACATGAGACACTTCCAGATTGCTCCTTGAACCCTCAGATGCATAAGAATTCCTAGCTAAGTAAGTAGGTGAGTGATGTCTATGAGTTCTACTAGCCCTTCTTGAATGACTAGCTCTTATGTGGTTATCTCTTCTTTCACGTTGTCTTCCTTATTTCCCTTGTCTTGAACCTAATCCACTCCTTCCTTGCTCCTACAAATGGTTTAATATTTGCATCATTTGGGAATTTATTTTATTCTTCTCTTTCATCATATTATCATTATCTTATTTGTAACTTTTCACTTCTATTCTCAAACTTCTCACGATATATATTAATCTTTATGGTTCCACTCTTCTCCTGTGACCATTAGATTTTGTCTCTACATTTCCAACACTATTATTTTGACATTTGGCTTCTCTTTCAGGACTGAAGGCTTCCTCTCCTTCCTTCATTTTTTGAATTTGCATTCTTAGAAATGATATGTTTATACCCTTAATTATGCAAGAAAGTGTGCATGCAACCTAATTTCTATTAGACCAAAACGAATAAAATTGTATACACATTTATGGAAAAAAGAATATATATATATATATATATATATATATATATATATAATTTTTAAGACCACTAGTCATATTCTTCCTAGTTGACTGTTATCTCTACTGGTTAGAACAATTTTCTAGGTGCATAACTGGATTCTTTTCTCCAAGAGATTTCCAACAACTATTTTTTTTCCCAATTCTGAGCTCAGATAAAAAAAGTAATGTCCTTCTGAAATTTTTGGCTTTTCCCCTTCTATAGAGGTTTCCAAGATAACGTGGAATCAATGTGGACCCCTTCCACATGTGATGGACGACGTGGAATATGACTCAATTGTTGACATGGTCATGACATGGTAGCTAATGTGGCCACCAAGGTATCGAGATCTCAACATTGAAATGGGGCATGGAACATTCAGGGGTCTTGTATGGGTCCATCAGGCAACTGAGGCATCGACCCACTGGTGTATCGAGATATCAGGATATCAACTAAGGAATGGGACTTGTAACTTTTGGGGGTATGTGGGTTTGATATGGGTCCAACGTACCACCAGATGCACCAGGGCATCAGCCCATAGTGTCTCAGGATATCAAGATATCAACTAGCAAACGAGACTTGGAATTTCCAAGGGTCTGAGGGTCCAATATGGGCCCACTGTCCCACCGAGCATACCCTACATAGACTTTCGTCCAGAGGTTTATCAACTACCAATATCTCTCATCCTCCTAGATCTAATAGTCAACACTTAAGGCATGGAGGTGAGGGTCCAACTGACACCTGGGACACATGACACCTTATCCTCATGACACATGGGATAATCACAGTGCTACAAATGTCACTAGCATGGATCTAATGAGATAAATGATGTGGAACCAATCACCTATCACCATTTTCTTCCTACTAACATTTTTTTATACTTGACACAACGTTTATGTGTACCCTTGCATGTGTGTCACATGTGGATTATGACATGACCACCGGTGCACCACCACACCATCCCACATGGCACGACACCACTTAATATTTTTTTGATATTTGGTATCTAGGCCACCCGGGAATAGGCCCACTGGGTCACCGGGCCATCGACCCATTGATCTCACCGCCAAAATCTTACATCATGCATGGGCTTCGCAGGGTTCTCTCGCTCTTTTGTTCTTCATGCACAAGTAATACAAGGTTTGATTTTATTTATAAAAAGTTCATCTTCCCTCCCCATATGAATGTGGGATAAATAAATGTAACTCCCCATCACATATCAATAGTGGAGAGACAATGCAAAGAAAATATTGATGGTCATTGAGCGTTAGTTTCTTTCTTGGAAAACTGTCACTTCTACTAGTTGGATCGTGAAGTAAGATATTGTTGGGGTGTCAGGGCCATGTAGGATCTCTAAACACGATTTCAATAGCGATCCCAACACTCTTAAACCATAATATTCTCACCTCAACCCTGTCCATAGAAATTTAATTTATTTTACTTTAGGAACATTTTCCTTATCGTGTATTAGACCCGTTCAAAGGCTCAGTGTTGTAACCAACAACTCTTATACCAATATGTGACATGCCCAACCTCCAAGGTTGGGCACACCTACTTCCATAATTACCTTCAATATGCTTTGATAACAAAAACATTTACATGCATGTCACCAACAAACCCAAGAACACACTTCTTGAGCCAAATTGAACTTTTGATGCCAAACAACTAAATAAATCCTGAAATAACACATGCAGCCATCAAGATTCATGTTAAACAATAACATAAGAACAATATTCCATGCATAGCGGTAACCAAGAAGCAAAAGCATTATTAATGAATTTATCATAGATAATAATCAATACATAACATAAATAATTATGTATAAGCAGAGAAACACCATGATAGAGAGAACTTATCTTGAAAAAAATCGGTCACTAACTGGCTATGGACCAAGGACGTTCAACCCAACCTTAGACATTATTGTTCCAAGTCTCAACAATAGGTCACCCATGAGCTAGGGATATGAATCCACAAGGACGGGTTCGAGAGTGACACTCAACTTCCCAAACCAATCAACACTCAAGGTATGAAGATTTCTCAACACACAACAATCCAAAGTTTACCAACTCTCTTATCCCAGCCTGCACAACCCAAGAGAATGAATGTCCCTTAGGATGTCCACCTCCTTCCAAGGCTCCATTGCATTTGGTCAAGAATCTCAATGCTGGAACTATCAATATTCGTAGTTGTGACAAGGTTTATCAAAATTCCAATGCATTCATGCACTCATGCATCAATCCATTACTGGAATAATCAATAGTTACTTACAACCCATAAGCAATTTCATCTTTTCTCCCTTAATTCATTTCTCATTCCTAGACCAAGAGAAATAATGAGTGAGGAACCAAAAATGAAGGAGTGATTAACCCCCAAGACAATCAAGAACATGGATTTTGTATCAAAGTTCCCCAAGGCCAGTGTGGTCTCCCCAAGAGACTCACACGCCCCTTCATATTCCCCCCAACACAACATTGGTGATAATTTAATAAGTCAAAGAATAAATGTTTATCCCTTTATTTCCCCCCTCTCTCATGGAATCATAACCCCCTATAATTATTGTCCTTGTCCAACCCATATCCAGTGATGTAATTTTATTATTAATAATGATCAAAGTATTACGTTTCCTAGGAACTTCGACCTCTTTTAATTGTTCAGGAACTTCAACCTCTCATCAAATAAATAAAATACATTATTAATTTAAGGACTCAAAACTGGGGTATTATGATGCAGGCGCATTGACCCACCCCAAATCAAATCAAAATTCAAACCTTCGGGAAGCCAATATGTGGAATATGAGTTGCAATAAGGTGATAATCCGGATGAAAATTCAGTGTAATGTCTAGAATAATTCACATAGGGAGTTTTGACTTATTGAATTATAATCACATTCTCTCAAAGGTGAAATCACTAGCATCTAGAATATTACGATTTGTTCCAAATATGCCATGTGATGAAGCAAATCTACTTAGTTAGCATATTTTGAGTGATTTTAGATATTAGTTATTGATTTTAGAAGGAATTTGTGGATCTAAGATGATCTACATCGTTGTATTTAGCACTATATAAATTGTGAGCCCTACCACTATGTGGTGGTGATTGAATGTAATGTAAACTAAGGATGGAATGGGCCAGGGACCTAAAGAAATGCCCTTAACTTTTATGTAAATTCAAGCTTTCGATTCAATAAATGGATTTGTGTGTTTATATAATCTTGAATTATGTATATTATTTCTATGTGGGAATAATTATGTTAGTTTCTGTTGAGAGATGGGAACTCAAACGGAGAGATTGTTGTCTTAGTTAATGCATGAGAATGGAATCTTAGTGTTGAAATCTATCTTAAGGTCTCATTTTCTCCTACTAATTAAATTGATCAGCAATACTATGTGGAATCCAAAGTCCAATTTCTATGATTTTGGTATTAAATAGGATAGGGTGTGGAAGGAAGCATTCATGAGAGAGGAACCCACATGCTATGCAAAGAAGGAAGATCCACCATTAATAAGAGAGGAAACAATTAATTGAAATGGAGTCAATAGTTTTCAGGGAGATGATTAATGTGTAGATTGCACCAATCACAGATTTGTATCGTGTGAAATAGTGTGGAGAAGTTGTCAGAGCACTGCAGACATATGGAAAATAACAATTCCTTTAGCAGTGTGGTGCTCATGCGTGTATTATTTTTCTTGTATCTAATACAGAGGTTAAAAGAAGATCTCCTTTGTTAGTTTTGGGTACATTAAACAACGATTGTAGATTTGTATTTCTGATATGGATGAAATTCAGTCCACTTGTGGGCCCATATAACCCATATATCTGAGGATTGACATCTTAGAAACTTGATTTGACAGACCCTAGAATTGTTCTTTCATCGAGTGGTATTAGAGAAGGGAAATATTTTCCTATGAGTGAGTATGTGCAGAAGCTGAGAAGAACAAGGAGTGGTCAATAGGTTCTTGATTATCCTAAAACAAAATTCAAGACTCAAGGAGGAAGCTTGAGTGAAGTATTTGTTGATGGTCTGGTGTGTGAGACATCCTTTGGGACATAGACTTGAGAGAGAGCCCCTAAGTTGGGTGTGTGGTTCTCGAGACAAAACTGGAGCGTTGTGTTGGCCTCCTCCTTACAAAGATTTGATAAGAAATCCAGATGATTCTCTTTTGTAACATAGTGAGAAAGAAGATGTATTGAGTTGGATGTGCCTATAGCTCAGCACAGGTGAACGTGTGAAATCCCACTATGATGCAGGTGCATCGTTAAGGGCAGAATGAAACTATGTATTAGCCTCTCACAGTAGAGAGTTGAGATGATGAAATCAAGATGACTCTCCCTTTATAGCGATAATTGGGAAATAAGATTTGTTGAGTTGGACATGCATGTGGATGAGCACATGTGAACATTATCCTAGTGGTGAGGGAACTAGTGAGTGTGGTTCTCACAGCTGAGGCCCTTAATGAGATAGAGACATCCATGTGGTTGAGCACGGATGGATGTTCCCCTGGTCTTGAGCACTAGTGGTTGTATGAGATCTCTTGCTATATTGTTCAATTCATACTTACACATCCCTATTTGTAATATAAAGGGTATAAGTTGGCCCCACCCTAATGTAAAAGAAAGTGTATGGTAATTATTAATTATATTTTTGAGTAGTACAGGTTGGCCCTATTGTGCTAATAAACACATCATTTGATGTGATAAGTCTTATATAAATAAAGGTGAATCCCATTGAGGAAACACATAACATTGTGTCATCTCATGATATCAGAAGTTGTGGTCTGAAATTATGAGAATTTCAACACCCTCTTGTGTGTGCTAGGACAGGTGATGGTGTGGGAGGTCTTTCTCTTGAAAGAATATAGCGAAGGATTGGTTGGGTTTCTTACCTTGTTGAGAAGGGGTTTGAAATATGTATTGTGTTATTGTGCATGGTTATTCTTCTTGTGATGCTGGTTTGATCTGATAGTTATGGTTCAAGTTATAATCTAAACAAAAAATTAATTAAATGCATGAGCCATAGCTCATTGAAAAATCAATAGTATTGGTAGGAGGTGTGGAGACTTTCTATAGAGGTTTGGTTGCAGCTCACTATTGAGAATTGCTTTGGATGCTGTCCTTTATTATCCTTGAGGCAGGTGATTTTTTTCCAGTGAGGATGAAGATGTAAAGAGCCATCATCTATTCTACTCAATGGATAGATACGATATTGTTGTTTCTCTTTTTGAGTTTCCTCCCCTCCCACCCACCTTTATAGATTTTTATTTTATGATTGATTATATCTATTTAAGCTCATGATTTGTATATTTGGAATTATCTTTCTTGTTTCCATTGATTAAGCCGCGAGGAAATATCTTAGTCAGCAGTCGGTCGTTGCATTAGGTTGTCTGATTTCACCACAACCTTGAACTTGATATTTAGGATCTCGGGGCCCTATGGGTAAAGTGGGTAAGTCATTTTTCATTCCCTTCATTTGCATTATAATCGATCATAGTAGTTTATATGCATTTCATTTCAATTTTCTACTTGCAGTTGATTTCATGCTTGGTTTAGAATGTTTTTGAAAAAGGTCAAATTTTTCTTCTAGTAGTTTAGTGGATTGATAGCAGTCATGAGAACAAGGATGGTAAAGGCCATCATGAAATTTTGTGTTTACTTGCGGGGAGCGGGTCTACCGAGGAGATATTTAATGGTTCTCATGCACTCTGATGAAACACATGTCCCCAAGTAGGAACCATATGTTATCCCATTTTGTGGATAAATAGAGTAGACAATGTCTCGAGACCCTCGGGTTGTCAATATGGGTTGTGAGGAGATTACATGGCGGTGGTACCCCCTTTCCTGAGATGGAAGAACCCAGTACCACCACATATGGTCACATGTTTACAAATGTCATCCACCACACTGGTCCCAGCTTCCGGAAGATTGGTCCTTGTTCCATGAGGTGCAAATGGGATGTTATGGTAAGAATAATTTCAATACCTAAGCCATTTGATTATGTTTTATCTTATATTTCTCTAGATTTCATTATATGTGCTTGGACATTATGCCTTTTTCCTGCTTCACCTTGTTGTTTTGACATTGTCCCTAGTAAGTGGTCTTCTTTGGGAATGTGTTTGTTGATGGGAAATCCCTTAATGAGCAGTTGGATCGCTCTCGACCATACTTACCATTATCCATCATTATTCCCCTCCATTTCGCTATCTCTTGGGATTTTAGGGTGTATTGACCCAAGAGGGTTGTCCTCATTATATGAGAAGAAGGGGCTAAAGGCCCGAGGGGTTTAATGTTGGGTAAAAGATAAAATCCATATATGATTCCATTCCGGATGTTTCTCCGAAATCACCCAAGAAGGAAATAAAACACTTATCTTTGAATAAAGGGGACCCATAATATAACAAAGAAAATGCCTAAAAGGTAGATTGAAGGATACATGGTCTCATCATGAGCCGACCTATCATATCCATGGATGTCTAGTGGTATGACCCATTTGTCATTATCGGTCGCAAACCAAAGGCGATGGATCTCGGTTGCATGGATGAGAGAAAGTGGGTCTCATCGAGCCAACCTTCTCATTTCATTAGGCATTAGTAGTTGACATTGCCATGTCCCGGTCCCCATGAGTGACCTTCAACCCTCCTTTGTCTTATTATGAAAGAAAATATAAATAAAGAAAGATAAAGGTAATAAGGGCTTGGAAAAATTATATTTATTGACGAAGGTACCACACACACCCTCTATAAAGGCACTTAGCTGATGAGACACTATGACCCCTAATTGTATGTCATGGACCCTATTCCCATTGAGTCTTGATACCATCCACCTCATGCAACATGGATTAGAGAGGGACCTCTTGTAATATCTCCTTGACCTAGGGAAAGACACTGGCTGGGACACCTCGTCAACCCTCCATACTTAAGCTTGACAAATTAAGTGTCTTTGGGTTGTTAATTAATTTGATATAGTAATGTTGATGCACATGGTTAGATGGATTATTTATTGATTGGATCCATATGTGATGTTATGAATTAGAGATCCTTGGAAGTGTTCATTTTGTGTCTTCTGAGGACCCACAGTTGGTGGATATTTTGGGGAGAACAAGCCTAGCTTGGGCTTCCATGGGAATCTAATCCCATATTGGATATCAGGGCACACATTCCAAGTAGAGAAACATAAGTGGACGAACTTGATGATGGCTTGGATAACCTAATACCGACTGTTTCTAAATGATTTTTTTCTTGGGGAGGGAAAAGCATCCCATTTTAACATGACTATGGGGCCTGCCAGGAGTTGAAGTGGTGAGGTGCCACTCACTTACTCTTGGATGTTTTGATGAGAAGATGGTTTTCACCATGATGATATCACCTATATTATTGACACATGGATTTGGGAGGCCCTTCCATACTTCTCCAACACCGACCTCCTCAAAGGTGGAAGCAAAATGTCCCCTAAAGGGTTGACGTCATCCTAGATTAGGGTTAATTTGTGCAAAAGATGAAATTTTTAGTGAATTGTCTTCATCCTAGATTAGGGTTTAATTTGTGCAAAAGATGAAATTTTAAGTGAATTGTTTAATATTATTGTGTTAAGGGGGAAATATTAGGGTTGTTGACCCCTAATATTTTGTTTTAATCCTTATTTTGTGGACAATACATGTTGGCTAATTTTTGTATAAATAGAGATCATAAGATCTCATTCAAAATCATAACCCTCCCTTGTGGAGAAGGACTTGGTCTGAAATTTTCAGCCCTCTTGGAATTTTTCATCTCTTGCACAAGTGTTATGGTATATATTTTCTATTGGTGATGGAGAAGTGATGTGCTAGGCTTGGAGACTTTTTCTTATGCATGTGGAGGGCCTTAACTTGGAAGATTAGGGTTCGATCTAGTTTTTTGTGGAATTGGTAAGTAAAATCTGCATTTATTGTATTTTGTATTGCTTTTCTCCATAATTATTGTTATTTGGAACCCTTGGAGGAGTATAAGGGAATACACCCTCCCCAAGGTTTTTTCTCTTGCTTAAGGAAGGTCATTTTTCACAAGTTGTCTTGGAGAACTACAAGGGCGTACACCCTCCGAGGTCATCTTGGTTTGTTTTGCAAACCCTAGGAATTAAAAGGGATTACACCCCTAGGGATTTTGTGGATCAAACATTTTTAATCCAAGTTTTGCTTCTCAAGGTCAATTACATTTTTCAAGGTTGTGCCAAGAGAAGTACAAGGGAATACACCCTCTTGGAATTTTCCTAGATTGAATTAGCTACACTTGGGAAGTACAAGGGCGTACACCACCAAGTGCTTATCCAAGACATATTTTTCATTGACCCCAACCCAATAGTAAAGCACTAATCACATTTAAATTTGCATTAGATATACAAAAATCATGCCTCGATAAACGTGAAATTTCAACCTTTATAAGCTTTCTCTTTTGGATAGTGACCTTCATGCCTTGGGGGCTTCTCTTCCCTTAGGGCATCCCTTTTCTTCCATAAACTCTCATTTTTGTACTAAATTTTTTTCTACATCCATTAGGCTGTAGAAAATCACTAACCCTAGGTGCTAATATCTCAGTAACTAGCCCCTAACTTTCCTCCATGTTTTAGCCACTAATTTCACTAACTAGGGTGCATTGTTCAAGCTAGTTTTGGGCAGTTTGTATGGTTGATTTAGATATTTCATGTCATTGAATGATACATCCATAAGGATGATAATTTACTACAGAAAATCATTTTATAACAGCTTGCTTTTATTCAGTCTTAAAGTGCTATGTTCAAGTCACAATTGATTACTAAATTCACTGATGATATTGCCAATTGATATTGTGCTTTATATGATGAGTTGGATGCTTCATTGTGCTGATATAAACTGTCATCCACTACTGCAAATTAGGAACAAAAATATTAAATTTCTAATCCACACTAACACATAGCATTGCAAGGTGTTTTTCTTGTGTTTCGGGAAGGTACAGGTGCACCGACAACTATATTTTCACTTGGTATCCATTTACCTATATTCACTTACCTTTTCCAACCAACCATTTCTTCCATCACTTGACCTTGTGGGGGACTTGTCCTTACACTTCCCTTCATACTTTCCATTCCCCCTAGGATCTCCGGGATCGCCTCCTAGGAGTGACCTTAGTCATACCCCAAGCGCAAGACCTACATCAAGGTGACATTGGGTGTAGGATTCCAAAAAGTTGTAGCACTTTTTCTGTGGTTGGATCGGGATTTTACAAACCTACAACTTGTGCTATAAAAATCCCTTTAGCTTACACGATAAATAACAAGTGAGCCGATGTTATGCAAAAACTACACTTATTCGAATTAAGGTGAATCCGATAGTAGAAACACCTCTCAAAGATAAGTCATAAATTTTCACGATGATCAGATCTCTTATGAGAACATGATGTTATATCATCAAGATACGCCTCGACTATGTGTTTGAGGTCGTGGAAGGAAAATGATATGGCCCGCTGAAAAGTGGCTTCAGCATTCTTAAGTCCAAAGGGCATTTTCTTGTATGTGAATGTGCCCCAAGAACATATAAACATCATTTTATGTTGGTCCTTGGGCTTGATCTGAATCTAGTTGTACCTAGAAAAACCATCCATAAAATAAAAGACCTATCAACCCACATATTCCTCGACAATCTGGTCAATTAATGGAGTTGAAAAATTATCTTTCTAGAAATATTTTCTCAGATCACGAAAGTCCATACACACATAGATCGTACTTTGTTTTTTTTATATAAGAATAGGGTTTGACACCCATTCCATTAATTGCACTGGATAGATGAAACCATCCTTGATGATTTTCTCTGCCTCGGCCTTGATCGTTGCTTCCTTGCGAGGATTGATTGGGAGATTGTGCCAGACAGGCTTAACATTGGGGTAAGTTGTGATCTTGTGTTAAACTATATGTGATTCAATGCCTAACATCCCCTCATAAGACCATGCAAAGACGTCAAAAAACTATTCAAATAATTTAGTATAGATCTAAATCTCTTTGAGGGAACAATCTTCTCTGACGAAGACGTTTTCCACAATGCCATGGGTTCCAGAGATGTCGATAGGAATAGTTTCAGCTATACTTTCCATGTTTCCCTCGGCATAGATTCCTTGCATGGCCAGAGGGTTAACAAGATAAGGGGCATCACCATTCATAGTCATAGTGAACTCTCATGCCTCTAATCTCCTCAACTCAGGTAAGAAATAATATATGTGGTGAAGATCGTCCCAAGGTCTATCTGGCCCAGTCATTGCCTCCAAAATCACCTCATTAGAGGGCAAGACTAAGTCCAAAGGATCATGAGTGGAAAGAGAGTCTTGAGCTGAAATAGGCTCAAGAACAGGATCTAGCTCATGTGGGGGATCCGGATCCGGGTTGATAGAGGCTTGCTGGACAATATTGTATGCAACCTCAGCAATGGATAAGGGCATATCCATTCCAGGGTTCCCTACCCATTCCATCGAATCCGATGGGGAAGGTAAAATCCATAGGTCGTTAAAGTAACTCATTCTAAAAGACGTGACTTGAAATATCATAGCCTTCAGCTGGTCGAAGACAACCGAAATAAACTTGACATCATTGGAAGGCAGCAGATTATTAAAAGTCCCCATTAAAGATGGAAACAATATGGCACCTAATTTGATGGTGCCTGGCTGCGAGTTGTCAATCATCGGCATTGTGGATGCCCCCGATGAAGGGTCAAGACGGTAGAAGGATAACCAATCAAAGGTTATGATCTGGCCTTCGTGAGGAAAACATAAGACCCGAAAAATGATGGATACAACCGTTGTAATGGCGTAGGTCCAACTCTTCCCTAACAAAATATTATAGTTGAGAGGCGCATCGACTACTTCTACCTCGACGCACACATTTTTTCCCTCCATCTGCATGGGGAAGGAGGGAATTATTCCATGTGGTATAAAATATTTACCGTCAAAAGCGGTTAGCATCATGGGAGACAGAGACAACTCAAGTTGGTCAATGGCCTTCCAACATGCTAATGACATCATGCAAGTCGAGGCACCCTCATCAACCACCATACAGAAAATGTTATGTTTCAACGATTTCATGGAATACACCACTACTATCTAAAAATAGACGTGGTGAGAAAGATGAAGTTTATAATCTATAGGGTAAAAAAAATCATTCCCAAGATATTAGTATCGACCACTCCCAAGGCATACAATAATGCTTTCCTCTGTGAGGGGAAACTCTAGAGGACTTCCAAAGAAGACATTGCACAAGGAGTTTTTTCCAAATCCTCTATGATGGAGTAATTTTGACCAGCCCTTCCATTCAGGTTGTGAGAAGCCTTCTTAAACGCGCCCTTAGGGATGTTAGTCATAGTTTCTCCCACAGTCTTCTCAATTTGAATAGGAGGCGATCGATTGGAGGATTCTTTTCCCTTCACAACAGATTCTGGAATTATGTAATTGTGAGCCCTATTCTATAGATGAGCAGCATATCTAATCATATAAATGTTTGTGGCTCCATTATTAGCATCAGGTGTGGGGGCTCTCTTATTTCCCCCGAGCGCATTTGTGGATGAGGAAGCTTGAGCCATATTTTTCCCTTGTGGAAAAGGGTTGGTTAACACAGCAGGTTGTTGTTGTGCCAATATATTTTGGGCTTCTTCAAGCCAAGGGCATTGGTGAGTCAAGTATTCATTTATGCAAAGCTTACATAGAAAATTCACCTTCCTCTTTTCATTTTTACCCTCTCTAGAATTATTCGCAGCATTCTTATCCCTCTTACACTTCTTTTTTTTATATTTCCTCTTTCCCTCGAATTGTTGGTTACCCTTGGGATTCGTCAATTTCACATTGTGTACAACTGACGTTTGGGTTACAGGGGCAGTTGAACTAGGAATTTGGTTGGCCACAACCTATTGAATCGATAACGGTTGTAACTGATTATTCAATTGATATGTGGGCTTTCTCCATGTTGATCCTACTGTTCCATCAGTGTGAGGCCTATACTTCTTTTTGGTCTTGTCGAAACTCGATCGTGGCACGTCTGGGAGGATCTCGTACAACATAACGGATTGAGAGTAAATCAACTCCAGTTGTTGGGATCTCATGATTGCCTCTTCTTCTAAAAAAACCCTGGATGTTGTGACGTCTTTGGATACACGAACCACTTGAGAAAAAATGTGGGAGGGACCTTAACCTAGATCAAGATCTTTCATTGATTCCATTCTCAGATGTGATCGGATATGGATGAATTCTGTTTACTTAAATTTGGCCAACAACTTGGTACTGACATCATATCTTACCGATAACTAGAAATGGTTTAAGAAAACCATAGCCAGGTCGTTAAATTAAGCATACTTTGAGATATTGAGCTCGATATACCATTTTATTTCACCCCCTATAAGAGTGAATTGAAACAAATACAACTAAATGGAGTCATCCTTTAATGAGTTCGATGAGTACCATAAATGAAATGCCGTAACATGATCACTTGGATCTTCACCAAGATTGCCTTCAAACTTAGGGATGTCTGAGGGAAACTTAGTCGGCATGGGGGGAAAATGTGAATCATGACAGTTCAGGTCACTCAACAACCTTGACAAGTCTGGAAAATGCAGAGTTGCTAGGAAAGGTAGTCTAGATTGTGGTGGATTCAAAGGAAAAGAGGGGGCCTGAATTTTCATTGGCACCAGGTTACCAAGAAAATTTACCCTACTAGCTAGGCTTTTGATAGAAACCATGGTGTCCCTGGCCAGTAAAAGGAGTTTTTCACTTTATTCTGCATTGTCAGCTAATTCCCATAGTTGGATGACATACCTTGTGTAGGGATTTCTCCCTACACTGTATTCAAAGGACCTTGGTTGGGGATGCCCCAACTGACCCTCCTGGCATAGGTATTGAACCCTTCCCGGGGTTCTACTGAGTGTGGAAGGGGTTTCCCTTGATCGGCATCCCTTCCGAAGGAAATGAGCCCTACCAGGGATTTCCAAGACCTTGTTAGGAGTAAACTCTTGTCATCACTCTTTGTGAAGGAATGAAGCCTTACATAGGGTTTGGTTGACCAAAGACAGGGTTTCCCTATGCCGAGAAAGAAAATGATGAGAAAGCATTATTTATAAATGCACCGAACAAAGAAAATGGCATAGACCCTACCAGAGTCATATAGGATTGAGCTCCATGACTCCCCCCACTCAAAAAACTAGAGCACCTTAAGCCTGATTGGTTGTTGGAAAGAGCCTTCGAGCGAATGGGATAGAGGAGGGATATGACCCCCACCGTAAGGGATAGCATTAAATGTGGTAGTGGTGCCCATGAAAAATCCTTGTAAGGGAGAATTATCTCTCCTTACCCCCAGACCAATAGTCTATAGAGTATAGTAGGTTAAGGTTGAACTAGAGTCGAAACCCAACATCCCATACAAAAAGGGAGCGCTAGACACATTCTGGATAGAGGGAATAGTGGCCATAGTCGTTGTGGGGACTATGCCACTACCCGAAGTTGTGGGTGGTTGGACAGTTGTAGTCCTGATAGACGAAGTTGGAGTGTAACATCCCACTCTTGCACGCACTGAGCGAACTTATTCTTTGAGGACACTTGCTTGCAAGTGATCCAAATTTTTATACAATTGGGAATTTGATTATGATTATGAGGCATTATGGATTGATGACATGTTATTTTTCTATATTGACACAGACAGGTGCTATTGACTCAGTTTTCCTGAGTGTGTAGGATTTTGGAACTCGAGGATGCAGAGGCATCAATGAAACCCCTTGGACTCTGAACCGAGTCAGGGAGTGAACAATTGGGGTTTGATTGTTGTATATATGATGTTTGTGCATCTGATTAGATGATATGATTATGGATATTATTTCTGACATGATTCGTTGATGATGCAGGCTGACGATATCTTGTCGACCAAACTCACATGTGGAACACACGACTACCAAAGACGTTGAGGGAGAGGTGTGGACAGAAGCCCTACCACAACCTACTAGCACTCCCGTCGTGGCTCGAACTGTAGGTTAACGACTACCTAGTTCGAGAATACCCATGATGTCATGAGGGACGACTGTGATAGTCGCTCACGATGATTCTAAGGGGTACGCAATAAGGCAAGGGCCTTATTCATTAGAGTCCCGTAGTCTCCCACAAGATCACCTGGCAGAGTATTGACTCCAGGGGTTTTTAATGTCTACCAAGTCAATCAAGAGGCGAGTGGCACCCTTGGATTACGGAGTGCATCCTGAAGGGCACGTCGTGCAAGAAAAATGGAAGGAGGTGAGTGGCACCCTTGGAGCATGTAGTACGTCCTAAAGGGCACGTCGTGCAAGGGAAATAAAATGAGGTGAGTGGCACCCTTGGAGAACCTAGTGCATCATGAAGGGCACGTCGTGTTTTTAATTAATAAATGGATGAAACTAAATGGCCTTAGGATGAATAACGTGATAAGAAAGATTTAAAACAATTTCCCGAATAAAACGTCGCCCAGCCTAGGAAAATAAAGTCTAGGTCTAAGTGATACTTGTGATAAAAAAAAATATCTATTTATAAAAAATAAAAATAAAATAATAATAATGATAATCATCATTAATCATGTGATGAGAAGGGGGTAAGTAATTCAATTAATTTATAAAAATATTTTGGGAGATAAAATTTAAAAAGGGGGGAAAAGGGGAAATAATTGTTTTATCACATATGCTAATTAAAAATTTTATTAATTAAAATGAAAAAGGGGAAAAAATGTTAATTTTCTACACCTGCCAATTTGAGTTTTAAATGAAAAGGGAAAGAGGGAAATTTAAAAGAAATAGGAAACTAGGAAAAAGTGGGAACCATAAAAAGAAAGGGGAAACAAAAAGACTAACTTAGTAAGGTATCTAGCATTTAAAAACTTTCTAAATTGAACTCAACTAGTGAATTATTAAAGGGTAGGTCATTAAATTGTGTAAGGGAATATGGGGACACCTAGGAGTGATTCTAGGAATGCTTTTAGGTGGGTGAGGGAAATAGAAGTAATTAATTAATGAATGAAATTAATTTATGGTGCAATGAAGGGGATGGGTGACACTTGTGCGGGGAGGATTTTTATGAATTAAATTATTGAACAACAAATTAAATGGGATTTTTGGAAAGTAAAAGACTTAGAAACTCTATATAAAGGAGGGAGGAGAAGGATGATGGATCTATTATGTTATGCATAACGTTACGCTGCGGAATTTTAGACTTGATTGGCTTAGATTGTGGGAGTTGGGATACCCAACTCGGTGAGGAGTGGTATCTCGGCCTTGCGAGGTGAGCTAGGAGATAGATTCTCTTTGGTTTGGTGTGCATGGTCCCTTTGCAACTCGGGGGAATAAAGGGGAAGAAGAGTACCCCTAGATTTGGCTGGGAGGTACCAGTGAAGTCTCGTTGATCGGCAAGCAGAAGATGAACGGAGCACACGGGATAACGACTCAGAGCGGACGACTTAGGCTACGGTACGATTACTTGATTCTGCATGGTATCTTCTTATTATACCTCACGCTTTCAATTTTGTATTTTTAATTGGGTAAAGAAAATGTTTGAATTAGCATTTTAAATTGATAACTTAATTTCCCCATAGCCTTAAGCTCACTGTTGATTGATTCCCTTGGATTTCAATTCCCTGCATGTTGTGACCATCCTATGGTTTTATTGATTTGTGATGAGTTTGCACCTCATATTTCTCCCTCGTCCTTAGCTCATCAGTCCTCACCTGAGTAGTCGTCCAGGAGTCGGATTGACGGTTGTCACTTCCGTGTTAATAGACCTATAGATCCTAATGCCCTACTTTTTTGTGTGTGGATGATGAGCGAAGGATGCTTTTGCCTAGCCATCTGCCCCTATTGATTTTTCTTGGTTGATTGATGGTCACTGCGCTTTCTGGCGATTGAGTATCTCTGCGTCTGATTGCCTAAAATCCAAAAACCCTTGCGCTTCCTTGAAGGATTATCCATGTTTTTCCTTGATTGATAACCTCTAAGTTGAAGACCAATCTCTGCGTTTTAATATCCTGAATGTGTTTCATAGCCGGATAAATATTATTTTGCTTTTTTATATCTTGAATGTGGTTCATTGCCAGATATATATTGCTCTGCGTTTGTGTGTCTTGAATGTGTTTCATTGTTGGATAATTGCTCTACGTTTTTGTATCTGGAAGGCGTTTCATTGTTGGATATTTGCTCTGCGTTTTTGTATCTTGAATGCATTTCATTGCCGGATAAATATTTCTTTGTGTTTTTATATCTTGAATGTGGTTCATTGTTGGATATGTATTGCTCTATGTTTGTGTGCCTTGAATGTGTTTCATTGTTGGATAATTCTCTACATTTTTGTATCTGGAAGGTGTTTCATTGTTGGATATTTGCTCTCCGTTTTTGTATCTTGAATGTGTTTCATTACTGGATAAATATTTCTCTGTGTTTGGTAGCTTGAATGTGTTTCATTGTTGGATATTCTCCGCATTTATTTACCTCTTCACTCTAACATTTGAAGACGATTGAGACTGTGTTTTTCACCACTAGTTAAGACTGTGATTTTTTCATTGCTAGACTGCCATCGTTGCTTGATTAAGACTTCTTTTCATTTTGTTTGCCTGGTGATTTTTCCACTTCTTAGGCTGCATTTCGTTTGATTTGGGGGAGAAATTTTGCCCAGCGAATTTATATTTCTGGTTAGATTTTGTTTAGATTGCCAGGTGACCTGACAAGCTACACTCATTTCGTTTTTGACAACCAATGTATAATTGATTAAAACGAATTATAATTCTGGTCAGATCTTGTTTAGATTGCCAGGTGACCTGACAAGCTACACTCATTTCGTTTTTGATAGCCAATGCATAATTGATTAAAACAAATTATATTTCTGGTCAGATTTTGTTTAGATTGCAGGTGACCTGACAAGCTACACTCATTTCATTTTTGACAACCAATGTATGATTGATTAAAATGAATTTTATTAATGGTCATATTTTATTAGATTGTCAGGTGACCTGTCAAGTTACATGCATTATGTTTTTGACAGCCAATGTATAATTGATTAAAACTCATTTTATTACTGGTCATATTTTATTTTATTTCCAAGTGACCTATCAATCTACGTGAAATCTGATTTTCATTTGACAGGCAATGTATAACCTTGATTAAAATGCATTATATATTCTGGTCGTTTTTATTTTAGATTTCCAGGTGACTTGTCAAGCTACGCGCATTCCTTTTTCTTTTAATTGACAGCCCATGTATAATTTACACAGTAGTTTTACAGCTATGGTAATTTATATTTACTGTATACAACAATTTATTAGCATTTTTGTAGACAGCCTCTTCATGTGAATAGACAGCCTTTAATTTATGTTGACCACACTTGTCCATTAGTTTTAGTATTGATAAAACTACACTTGTCATTAGATTGAAAATTAATGACTAAATCGTAATGTACACTTGACGATTGATTTGTATTTAATGTTATTCAGATTGTAAATTTATGACCAAATTGTAATTTAGACTTGTTGAAATTGATTGTATTTAATGTGAAATTAGATTGTAAATTAAAGACTAATTTATAATTTAGACTTGCTAAATTTAGATTGGTAATCAATGTTAAACCAAATTGTAATTATTGACTAGTTTAGACTTGATGAATGGTGGGGTTGTTGGCGAAGTCATGTTTTAGCTTGTGCTTCCATCGAACGACGTCATCTTGCATCTTGTCAACCGATTTCTTGGGATGTGGGCGTAGTATCGTTTTCAGTTATTTTGGCTCCTAGCGCACTGGTTTTCTTGAGTCCTTGGTCCCTTTAGGTTATATTGTAACGCCAGGGTTATTGTCACGCCTATCGCCTAGGGATGGAATGATTCCTGACGAGGGGATCACTGCGCGCCCTATTGGATAGAGGTGATTGATAACTTGGTTGGGGCATGTACTTCTCGTAGTGGATTTTGTCAATCTTGTAAGTTCGTTGATGGTGCTTGGGTTGCAACGCCTTCATGCATTTGGTTGCGCGCCCTTGAGGTTCTAGTTACTTGGTCGTTGAGGCCATTGTGTCAGGATGGGGGTGTTGTCCCTTAGCTTCTAGGCGAGGTCATCTTGTGTTGGGTGGGTAGTCATTTCTCCTTGTTGTTTTACACATGTCAGTGCATCGAGTCATAATAGTCTATTGTCTAATCAGTGTACATGTGTTCTTCATCTAGGTGTGGTTAATTGTGTCGTCGTTGCCTTCTTGCCAAAAAAAAAATTCACCTTGCTTCGCTTATAGTCGTAACGATGGGGTCGTTACATGGAGGAGGAGGAGGCATTACACCCCCTCCCGGAGGAGGTATCACTAGTTACTTCCATCGTTTCTTGTCTAACAAACTGACATTTAGGTGAAGTCACCTTAGGAGGGATTATCTGAATAAGAAGCGATGTTGATAAGTCAGTGATCGAAGGTTTTGCGGGCATGAAGCCTTCAAATTCAAGGTCAAAAATGGTGGACTCCTCCAGTGTAGGAAATTATTCTCTAATATTTGGCTCTATTATAGTTTCTTGTGGACTGGTCACTTCAAATGAACCCTCTTGATCTATCCTGCGCCTCAGCGATGGCGGAGGTGGTTGCAAAGTAACCGGTGGCAGGCCCTGAATCCTACACGAACGATGAAGTTTTTGATCTTCCACCTTGTGAAATGATCAAATGACACTCTAAGGTTAAGCTAGTGTGAAACACAGAGCACACACCTAACGGAAAATCAAGAAAACAACTGACTGGTAGGAAGAATATTTACGCCAATCGACACTAGAGAAAATTACCAGTGCAAGTGTAACTTGGAAATGGGAACACCCTCCGGGTATACTCTGCAAAGTGTGATCCAAATTCTACCCTAGGTATCATGGTATACCCCCGTAGTCACTCATGTAAGTCCCTAAAAACAGGAAACTATGTTTCCAGCTCGCAGTTAGTCACCAGACGGGTACAGTCGATAGTTGAGTTGATCGTAATGAGCAGGATAACAAAGTTTGAATCCTTTCATGGGTAGTGAAGGAAAATTTTCCAGAAGACAACTGAGGATCTTGAATGGATTTGAGGTCTACGAGGATCCGTAATCAAATTTGATCAGTGTAAATCCTAAGAATGACCCTCAATATACGATCCCCACTACGTTCGGTCCATATTTGGAGGGGTTATATCCTCTACCTTTCCTCATGCGACCTCGTGTTTAGCCCCTATGTTAGAGGGGGGTCCCAGCTGACTCTTACAAAATTGGACTCTGACACTCCCTATCACAGACTCTTATGTTTGTTTAAGAGGCCTTGATGAGTTTCCTCTCCACACCTATTTCAAGGCCCTAAAGCCTAGACTACTTGGTGAACTCTACAAACAAAAGTCTAGTTGATTTTAAGTGTTAATCATTGATTTTAAGTGTCTTGATTTACCCAAAAGGGAACGGACGTGCAACTTATGGTGTTTTCAAGAGATGAAAGAGAAGAAATAAAATCTTTAGAAAAATCATGCAAAAAAGGTTCTACAATTAAAAAAATGGCTTTTAATCTTTGTAAATGCAAAATTTTCGAAGTATAGTCCAAGATCCTAAAATGAAAAAAGTTTCCTAGAATGTGCTTTTCGTTTCACAATGAAAATGCAAACTAATAAACTTTCATGGAAAGAGCGTAGAAGGAACTTTGGAAATGAAAATCTTTTCTTTTGTAATAAACATCCTATGCTATAACTACCAAACAAAAATGCATAACTAAATGTAGCTATAAATTTTTTTATTTTTTGAATGCTTAGAAAATAAAATCACAAGTAAATGATATTGTTTTTGTTTTTCAAAGCACAGACAAGGTAAAGAGAAAATAAACCCAAGACTAACACAGACCCTAAGCCACTTCTTGAATGCAAGGATTCACTAGAATCCCTAGGAGGATCTAACACTTATAAGTTCACCCTAAATCTTAAAAGAAAACAAAAGAAACAACAAGGGTTCTTTACAAAATACAAGATAAATTGAATCATTAACCCAACCAAACACAATCAACAAAGACCCTAAAGAGTTTAGGAAGGCCTAAGAAAAGATCTTCTTCCAAGAAATAAAATGTTTTTTTTAAAAAACCCTTCAAAAACACAGAGATGTGTGTTGTGCATGAGCATTTTGTGTATGTACGCGGGTTGTATACTATGCAGAATGTGTATGTATGCATGTTATACAGAGGACAAGGTGCATACATCCATGCAAGTTTTCAAAAAAAGAAAAAGGTTTGGACAAACAACTAGGAAAGGGAGGCTGGTAGGCACCTGGAAGGAGACCAGAGACCCTAACTGACTCAATAAACTCAGAAAACTCAAAATAAACTGAAAAAATCAAATCTAACCAAGATCTCTCACTAAGACCCTAGAGAGACTTCCCAGTGGAGTTGCCAATTCTGCTATGGGTAAATTCCCCCTAAATTGGGTCTAAGGAATAGGAAGAGTGACTCCCTTAAAAGACTAATATACCTTTAATCTACCCCAAAACCATCTAGACTAAGTGATAAGAGAAAGAGGGAAGAGAGGGTTAATGAGTGTGCCTTCAATCCTTACGGTTGATGTAGACCTCTTCCACTTGTTGCTACCTCCTAGATCACATATATCCTCCCAAATCTTACCTGAAAGGGGTTATGAATACAATGAAACAACATATACAATCTATAATGATCACTTTAATAGGCTAAATATAGATATAAATTCTCAAATTAACAAGAACATGTAAACATAGGGTTTTGGGACAAAGATAATCTATTTTATGAAAATTCAAGATAAAAAGGTTACAGCCTTTGCTTGCAACCACTCTACGAACCAAGTTCAGGCTCCTATGTCATGGCTCCAAGTTCATCAATCCCACATTATATTCTCACAACCAACATACCATCAAGGGAAGAATGGTTGGAGGGGAAAGTTGAGGATAAAACTCAGAGAAAGATGCAAATCTTGGGAAATGAAAGGGAAAGGATTTTGGCAGAGTTTTCTTATTCTCTTGTTCATGCTCTAAATGACTCCCCAAGACCTCTTTTTATATGAGAAAAATATTGTTATTCAGTTTGGGGATGGGATACAAGGGGTAAAATGGTTAGGAAACCCTCCATAGCCCGTAAACTCCGCCGAATTCCGTGCAATTTTATATTTTTTGCAACTTTTGGAGGTAAACATGGGCTAACTTTCATGCATCAAGCATATGTATACGGGCTAACTAGCATGCAACACACATGTGTACGCAGGATATTAGTGCAGCAGGACACGTACACTATCCAAAAAAATGTTTTTTTAGAAGGAAGCCTCAGCAGTAGTTTTGGCAAAGTATGAAAATGGATGGGCCAATGTCTTGGATGCATAGATGTGGAATTTTTGGACTATAACATTCACTAATACTAATAAGGGGGGTGAATCTATATTGGGAACTTTTTACCATTTTTAATTTTAAGCACATCATGTAAAAATTAAACATTAACAATTACATTCATCATAAAAGTATATATATGTAGAACACAATGATTTTTACGTGGAAATCCAAATGGGAGAAAACCATTGAATGTTTTTATTACATCATGTTAATATTACATTCATAGGAAGCACCAAATTCCAATATTCTCTAGCACCAAGTGGAAGGTGGAACCAACCCCATGATTTACAGGAACCAAGTTGAAGGAAGATACATCTCCCTTATTTACCATCACTAACTAGAAGGAGGAACCAAACCCCTAGCTTTACCAGCTCCAACTGGAAGGAACCACCCACTACCTAAAGCACATGAACCAACTTATTGAATGAAGACACCAATACTCTCACTTGAGCACCAATTCAATAAGATATCACCAATCCAAGATATTCATACGTAGAGTACTTCTGACTTCACTTGCATGCTCCGTTTTGTAGACAGTCATTCAAACCCTAGCAAGATTCATAACATCATTCCCAAAATGTAATCATTGATGGAAGCATCCAATGACGACAAAATCCATTCATGGAAACATCCATTAACAACAACATCCACTCATGACAACATCATGAAAACATCAAAACTTCATAGCAGAGCATACACCAGTATCACAACCTCATGAAAACATCAGGGCAACATCACAACTTCATAACAGAGCATACGACAACATCACAATCTTATAGCTTACCTTGAGAATAAGAAATACCTTAAGAGAATCCTTTAGAATTCCCTTGCATGGTAGAAATACACCCCAACACATTAAGCACACCTCATAATTGATCTCTTCATTGGTTGCTCAAAAAAATGTGAAATTATGTCATGTATTTATAGTAATTATGTCCCCAAAAATTAGCTGAGCCAACCTCAATTTTCTAGCTGGGTTATTGGACAAAAAACTCATATCTCCTCATTCATAGGGATTTAGAGGGACTTTCATATACCATTGGAAAGGACTCAGAATAATATTTCCAACCATGTAACTTGTTCTTCCATTTGATTTAGTTATGTAGGGTAAAAATTCCCTCAAATATATCCAAATTGACCAAAAATTAATACTTTCAACAATCTCCATCTTGCAATCTTTATATTTGACATATGTAGGCTTGTAATATTTATATTGGACATATTGTGGGATCCATTTGTGTACAACTCAAAGTGGGCATGTGGAAACAACCACATGTTATCTCATCCCATGAGGTCCATGCTTAAAAGCTACGTCATAAGGGGACCACTTTGGAGTTATATACATTTATATCAAACCTTCTTAAAGTGGACACATAATCATCACTTTTAGGGGATTTTGGGATTTTCTTTAGGGATTCTTCTAAGTTTGAAATCAATGACAACCAATTTTCCAACAAGAGCTATATTTAGAGTTGTGGTCAGGAGCCAAATCCATAACCACACTCTAGAGATGCAGATAGAAGATACATTGATCTATATTGGTTTCCTTTTGATATTTTGGAGACCAAAAATCCTCTCAATGGGGATGTGTGATCTAAAATGGATTTGATTCAATGAATGGTTGTAAGACTCAATACTACAAGTCAATTTTTCAATTTATGAAGGTTAGAAAACTATGTAAAATAATGAAAATGTAAAAGTTGAATAAGACAAAATGAAAATTAGAAGGAAAAGTGGATTAATTAAAATATAAAAACTAAAACATGAGAGAAAGTCAGGGAATGGGAAATGAAGGGTCA
>SNQJ01S0144208.1:0-24311 GCA_010110895.2 Picea sitchensis
ATGTTGTGTATATTATGTATTTTTATATGTTTAATTATATTATGCTATGCATGCGTATATCTATGTATATTATTATTATGTGGTATGCATAATTTATGCATGAGACTACATATTATTTGGACTACATAAGGTTATCATATGTAGGGCATATTATTATAGTTGGTATCAAAGCCCCATTTGGCATAGTTGTTCACGGTATTAGATTTTTTATGAGTAAGGCTAAAGAATTTTAAAAATACAATATATATAGAGGTTGAATTGTAGTGGCATATGCCCATAAGTGAGTCTGGTGCATGTGTGTGCACACACACACACACATGTGTGTGTGTGTGTGTGTGTGTGTGTGTGTGTGTGTGTGTGTGTTCAGCTTTAACTTTAAACTAAGACCACTATTGTATATTTTTATTTACTTAATATTTTGTAATATTTTTAAAGTGTCACATGTGATCTCCATGTTGAGCATAAAAGGAATTACACATCTCCCTCACATTGGGAGATGTGTAATCTCTATATCATTTATGAAATCAATGCACCCTATTATTTTTTATATATCATTAATGAAATCAATGTGACTACTTGATAGCTCTTAGACATATTTCACACATAGCATATATTGTATTGGTGTTAAAATAAATGGATTATATTGTTACTAAAATCAATGCATTGGAACAATTTTCTCTTTCTTTATAAAAAATACATTCTTAAAACTTGGTTGTTATTTGCTAATCTATAACTTCTTGCAAATAAAATTGCAATTACCCAAAATATTTTTCTTTCGATTAGTTCAGGTAATTTGGTTATTTGTTAATAAAGGAATGCAATTCCCATATGGTGGAAGGTTATCTTCCCAAAATAAAAAATGATGTCTTCTTTATTTAATTTTATCAATTTCAACTATGTGACTTGCTCAACCAAAACAATATAAATCTCATTGAATTTCCAATGATTGGGGTTCCCTAATTGTAATTTATAATGGATTAGTAATAATTACCAAAGTGTCTATATTTCATAATTACAATTCCTATTGCAAGTTAAAAAAAAAAAATAGAATTCTCAATGCAAGGTTAAGTGGTCAAAATAGAATTTTTGTTATTTTAACTTAAGATACTAATTTATATGAAGTAGGTTCCTTCTTTGAATTATGATTGATAGGATGTGGTTATGAGTGAATTCAAATATATTTAATGCAATGGTGTAATTATTCACTTTTATATAACTCACTTTCATGTTTTGTGATTTTTTAATGATTTGTTGATTCGTCGACTTTTATCATTAAGGGTTTCATAATTACAATTTATAATGGAGGAGTCATGTTCTATAAAGGTGTTTGTATTTCATAATTATAATTCCCAATGCAAAAAATTAAAGAATTAAAATTCTCAATGCAACGTTAAGTGACTATATTACAATTTTAATCACTTGAACTTAGCATACTAATTTATACCAAGTAGGTTGTTGCTTTGGATAATGATTGATAAGTTGTGGTTACGAGTGTGTGGTTTGCATGTTTATACATGTTGCAGCTACATGGGTACTCTTCATCTATAATCTAAGGTAAAGGACACATATCCACCTCATAGCTTGGATCATGTAATATGACTACAAATCCTCTTGTTCCTATTTTCTGATACTATATGTTCTAAATTGTTGAATTTTCCATTCATTAGCACCTAGATATAACATTTCATAATGAGATTCAAATACCAATCAAGACTGAATTGATCAACAATAGTTTCATTTCTAATGAGATTCAAATGCCAATCAAGACTAAACTAAACAACAAAATTCACAATACTCAACATAATAGATTGTACAATGTCTTCGATTACTTCTAACGATCGTTTATGGGCTAGACATTTCATGGTGTAGTGAATGGATCATTTGATGTTTGCCTTTCAATGAGTGTTATAGCTTTTAGAATAATGTTGATGTGCTCGTTTAACCATAGACAATGGTACACCATTGTCACCCAAACATAGGCATAAATCCACCCTTGAGCACCTTAACCTTTGACAGAAAGAATGATTCCAAGAAGTCACACCATAACCAACAGATAACCAAGAGAGAACACCTTCTCCAAGGGTATCATAGAAGAAAAGTACCAGAAAGACTGAAAAAGAGAAAATTGTACAACTGCAACTATTGCTCCTCCTCCTCCAAACTTGTGCATTGTTTCTGGGTGACTAATAGTGTGTGAGTGAGTGAACAAATGAGCCAAGACATCCTCTATTTATAGTGGTTTTTTCACCTATCTCAACCGATTTGTCTTCTGGAGGATAATATCTTAATATTATATATTTTTCTTAGACGACAAGTCTTCTATGGTTTTCACACATCTTTTTAGGTTTTCTCTTGCTAAATATTCTATTCTAGTCAAAGGTTACATATGGAGGTTAATACCTCGTGTAGCTACCATAATATCAACACTCCCTCTTAGCTAGAGAGGTATTAATGGTCTCAAACACATCCATCCATATTCACACGGTATGGGAAAGACTCACATAGTCTTATAGACCATTATGCAAGTAGCATCAACACGTCACACATGGATACACCCATGTGGACCTTCCCATCTCGTCTAGGGGCCACAAACCACTAGAGAACACTAGAGATACACCTCATAGTGTCTGTCACCATCATCATCATGGGATACACCTGCATGGCGTGCTCACCCTTAGCTACACCCATGTCATGAGTATCATCATTACTATCATCATCATATGGTACCAATCAAACATCAAAACATATCATCACAATATCCATGAGCCTCATTTAGCTATATTGATGATCCATCTCCACCACCATGTGTCTAGTACCTTGGGTCATTCTTGTCCCATAACAAGAATCATGACCTCATTGGAGCCACGTTCACCTCATATTTGATCCTCTTATAGGATCACTCCATGAATGTATTTATCTCGATGCTATCGGACACGTGTGTCTAGCACCTCGTCTCTTTCTTGTCCCATGACAAGAATTATGACCACATTGGAGCCACAACACCTTGTGGTGATCCTCTCATAGGATCAATCAATGAATGTATTCATCTCGATGCTATCAGACACATGGAATTGCACCTCAATAACCTCGATTCTTTAGTCTGTCAAAGACTACGTTGGGCCACATCTACTCTGAATGTAGATGTTACCTATATCCCCTGGTCTGCAACCTAGTTCTTGTGGATATAGTGTTGGACCGATGCTTATCAGGGTAGTCACCTACTCGTGAGTTAATTACTCACCTACTCGTGAGTTAACTACTCACCTACGCATGAGAGTTTCAAGGCCCAATGCAATTCACACACAGAAGAGCTAGCAACAACTCGAATCTTCAGTCCATCGAAGATTACATATAGCCCTATTCCCACATGATCAAGTCTGTCTGATCAATATTGGAATATCGACATGATGTTGCAATCATCAATAATCCCCCGGGGAAACATTTTCATTCCTTCCAAGCTTTTCCCATACATAGGCTTAGTGAAAATGTCATCTATCTGCTCATCTGTGGATAAGTGATGGAGCCTCACTGCTCCTTCTTGCACCATGTCTCTGATGAAGTCCTCCAATATCCTTCAAAAATCCACCTTGATTAATATCTTTCATAATTGGATATGATATATGACTGAGTGCTACAGATATATGCTTCCATGCTTGTTTAGAAATCCTTCTCGATCCCAAGCTGAAGTAGCACCCTAGGTGCTAAATCTATCTTCTGCACTTCTAATCAAAAAATTGTATATCCCAGTAGCCATACTTCATCATAAGAGATAAATCAGATCTATTTGTACAACATAGGTACCTTCATGCTTTGTTGTAACCAAATAATATGGTCATGGATCAACCATATACTGGCACAAGGTGCTCTATGCAAAGAAAATTTCTATCCCATCACACAACTTCCTGAGATGTGTTGTCATAGGTGTGGCCATGGAATTCTTGTCCATCATGATAAACCTCTTCAATATCCTCACTGAATATCTCATCTAGTGCCAGCCATGCATCCGATCCGATCAAGATCCTTCATCTCAAACTCTAAAATCAACTCCCTCTATCTGAGAGAATCCTTAGACCATGCTTCCATCTACTGCATGCCCCTTTGCATTATGCAAAGTGCCATTAAAATATGTTTTCTTCTTCTTGATCACTAACTCCCTATGACTCTGACTCCCTCTTATATTTATCTCTTATGACCTGGCTGAAACAAGAAACAAGAACAAAAAAATCTCCATGGTATCCTCCATGGAAGATATCATGCATGGAGTCTAGGTCAGTAACTAAGAACATCTCCTAAAGGAGATCAACTTCATCTTGTAAACAATAAGCATTTACATAAGAACAAGAATACATCCTAGAGATCAACAAGTATATCTCTAGTATTAAGGGGTTAGTATAATGAAAATAACTTAAATAGATCGAGATGAAACATATGATCATAATAATGCCATAACAACTAGAGACATATCAATTTTAAATAATCAAACCTGGAGTATTCACTACTTGGACAAGGTCTCTTACACATCCCCTACAAACACACTCATGCTTTACTGGATGATATAACTTGAAAAGAATATACAAGTGCATACCTTTGAAATTTGTAGTATTGTTCAACTTGTCTTCTAATCTAAAACTAGACACCATCTTGACAAAAAGAGGTTACAAACTGAATAAAAAAGGTTCAATGATTAGAACAAGCTAGAAACCCTAAAATTTTAACTTTGACCACAAAAATCAATTTTGACCAAAAGTCAACCTTTAACTTTGACAAAAAAATCAAACTTGACATTTTTGTTGGATGA
Source organism: Picea sitchensis (assembly GCA_010110895.2). Lineage (NCBI taxonomy): Eukaryota > Viridiplantae > Streptophyta > Pinopsida > Pinales > Pinaceae > Picea > Picea sitchensis. The sequence continues at coordinate 4,799 of SNQJ01S0144208.1, forward strand.
GGACACCAGAGGGTGCGCTAGGCTAGGGTGCACTAGACTATCCATAAATTAGGTCCAACACTTCACTTAAGGTGCCTAAAGAGTTGGATTAGGGTTTGATGCAACTCCAAAATCAGAAACCCTAGTTGCAGTTGCAACTGGTACCACAAAAGCTTAACAAAGAATTTCCATGCTACCTTCTAGTGGTTAGAATGTCCTAAAGGTTGTGTGGTCCCATAACCTATTAGAATAATGTTGATGTTCTCGTTTAACCATAGACAATGATACACCATTGTCACCCAACCATAGGCATAAAGCCACCCCCAAGAACCTTAACCTTTGACAAAAAGAGTGATTGCAAGAAGCCACACCATAACCAACAAATAACCAAGAGAGCGCACCTTCTCCAAGGGTAGCGCACACGAGAATGTACCAGAAAGATTGAATAAAAGAAATTGTACAACTGCAGTTGTTGCTTCTCCTCCTCCAAACTTGCGCATTATTTCTAGGTGACTAAGAGGGTGTGAGTGAGTGAACAAATGAGCCAAGACATCCTCTATTTACAGTGGTTTTGTCACCTGTTTGGGCCGACTTGTCTTCCTGGACGATAATATCTTAATATTATATATTCTGTTGAGCCGACATGTCTTCTAGTGTTTTCATACATCTACTTAGGGTTTCTCTTGCTTATGGAATATTATATTCTAGTCAAAGGTTAATACCTCCCACAACTACCATAATATCAACAATAGCATCAACACTAATATAGTCCCATAAGGTTTCATATTTAAGGAAGGGTTATCTATGCCTAGGTCTAATGCAAATTCTAGTGCACCCAATGTCAAAATAATAAGAAAGTATGAGACCACTTTTCTTCTCTCCAAACATCCTCCATGTAAACAAAGGGATAAAACAATGGTCATGCAATCAACTCCAACTTCTTCATTGCCAACGTCAGTGTTTATTGTGGATACTTAGGGAACCACGTCAGTTTCTATACATGATCGTCCCATCATTATCCACAACATCCAACTAATCCCATCCCCGCTAAATCTATCGTTCCTACAACACATCCACTGCCAACAATGTGAATGCTCCTGGATGTTTTCCATATAAGTTTGTGGATGCTCCTATGCATTGGCCATCTAATATTTTCAATGACTATGGTGATCGTATTGGTGATCAACATCAATATGAATTACCAAATGATACATGTTGGACATGTAAATTATTCAGTGTGCTTATACGATGTGTGTGGCAGTGGGAACTACATCCATTGTTGAAAGAAACTATACATACATCTACCAATGCCACTGAAAATATAGGAATCTCATGAACTAGACTACTAGCCACAATGTTATAGAAGGTAATATTTCTCATTTTGTAACTAATTTTTATAGTGAACATATTAAAAATAATAACATAATTGAACTGCTTGAAGAACCCAGTCCTAATTATCTTCTCAATTTACTTCTCACTCAAGTTGTTTGACGATTTCAACAATTTTACAGTAAATATATTAAAAAATAACATACTTGAATTAATTGAAGAAACCAACCCCACTTAGCTTCTCAATTCATTGCTCACTCAAGTTGTTTGATGATTTTAGTTTGATTTTCAATTCACTTCCCTATCTGATGATCAATTGCTTAGCTCCCTCTTCAGAAGTTATTCCATGACTTTAATTGTGTTATATATATATTTTCTTATATTTATTGTGTTATTATTTTCTAAATAGCATACATGTAGCCCAAAGGGGTTGGATCCAATGGTGGAAAGAGATGAGTTTTTCACCATTGGGCAAGGTTCAATTCCAATGAGGGTCACTTAACCTGGAGCCATGAGGACACCTTGAGGTAGTCGTTGAATGTGTGGTTTCACCCAAATATATTATATTAGATGATATCACGACTTGTGCACACAAAAGTGCATCAAATCCCACCCCCATGTTCTTCAATTTAAAATCCCTCGGGGTGTAGGGTAGTTGATGATGGAGTGTATTGTTAAGTCACTCTGTTATGTGAAGTCACCAATTCAAAACCCATACTTACCTTGTCTGTAGTGTATGGGCCATCCTGGGCACACCTGGAGGTTATAATGGTATTCGTCAAATAACATGATCCTGTGTTACGCGAGTACGTTCCCAACTAGTTGTTGATTCCACTAGTCACAAAAAAAATAATAGACATGTGTTTATGAATACACATAGTTTTTAAGTTTAGGTTATGGGTAATATTGTATATTTTTATTTACTTACTACCCTATAATTTTATAATTACACATCTTCCTAGTATTGAGTTGTGACCAGTGTAGATCCATCTTAAACCCAAATCTATCAAGCATCGAGAGGGATCAAATTTTTTAAGGTGTAAATTACAAAAAACAAATTACACCTTAAGAAATCTGATCCCTCTCTATGCTTGATAGATCTCGACTTAATATGAATCTATGTTGGTTTAATATTCTATATGTTTCCCACATATGTACAATATGTTTATGGTGTTGTCTAAAAGTTCTAAGTTTTGGTCTTTTCACTAGAATTTGGTGATTGAAAAGTGTGTTGAAAAGAGCAACGTTTACAATATGCGTACGTTTAGATGTTGTCATGTACATATGTACAATATCTACATACTTATTTATTTATTTTACATTGTGTATGTGACAACATCTCCCCCATACTGAGCTATAGAGCACCTTGTTACTCTCGGGGCAAAATGAATCTCTCAATGCAATGAAAATCATTTGTTCGTTTATTTGATCTTCCAACATAATACCCCACCTATATTTATTAGATATTAATTCCCAAATTTAAAACAATACTTGACATGTTGAAGAGGTTGGTTCAAGATGTAATTTGTAGCCACCATTTTATATTACCATGTATTTATTTAGTCTTTCATACAGAGTGGGCCTAATCGTAGGGTATATTTAACAGTGGGAGGAGGGTGTCTCATACACCAATTTGGTGTTTGTCTTGGCCATGATCTTAAAATTAGATTATTATTATTATTATTATTATAAAATAGTTTAAAATAATTGTATCAAAAAATTATCTAAATTATTCTTATATTTACTGCGTACACCTATTGGAAATGAACACAATTAATGATCTTTTAATTATTATAATCGTATGGCTATATTCTTCATCGTCCTCTCAAATCAATGAATAAAATTTGATGTTGATAACTTTCTTAAGTTGTTTACTTTTTACTTTTACTTAAGTTGTTTACTTTTACTCAATCATTTTAAGAAATTACTTCCTAGCCTGGCAAGTTTAATTCGTTTAACTATTAACAAATATTAATATTTATAAGAACTTTATTGCCATGTTTAAATGTTTAGCATGCACTACCTCACGCCTCATTTCCGCCGAAGACATATTGGGTCAAGCGTAGGCGTAGGCGTTTCGTTTTGGTTTTTGGTTTTTAATGTTGTGAGCGACCTTTTCAATTAAACAAACATTTCAATTAAAGCATGGACATGTTTAATATGATTCCTTATTTGTTTAATACGATTTTTGTGAATTATTCAATTTAATATGATTCCCTTCAGTAATTTCCAATCACTGGCTAATTCTGCCTTGCCAATTAAGAGTTTGCGTTTGAAATCTCCATGCTTGGCGATAGTGGTTGTTTGGCGTTTTGGCACAATATTTTAACCTAGCATTCGAAGTTTCACAATCTTTTATTAAAATCTTTTATTAGCCCGACCCTGTTGAAAATATCTTCCTTTTTCTCTGAGGAAAAAGGGGACCAAGATAACACTCATTTCACTTATTATTTTCAATACGAGACTAATAGAATGCATGGGACTATCTATACGAGAGAATGTTGGTTTTGTTGGGAATATGATAAATCTTTTAGCATTGGAAGAATAAGTTCAGTATTGGAAGAATATATCTTCCTCTTTTTGGAATCAATTTTTGCAATATCTCATATGTTGTTTGGCCCAAAACCTATAAACAAATCATGCATACCAAAACTGAATTGAGTGTATTGCATCTCCATGAAACGATGAGCTAACCCTGTGGGTATACACACAGAAGAATGAGTGCACCACTTGTCTACAGAGTTGTTTGTGTTTAATCTTGTGAAACATGAATGTGTGAAACAATGCTAATGAAAGTTCCTGAAAGATCAATTTATTCAATTTAATAATGGTATTTTTAATATCGTTTTTTTTTAATTATTTTTAATTATTCAATTTAATAACAATATTGAACAGTGAGCTTGCAGATTTCTTGCTACGTGCATTGCATGGCATGTAGTGGTCTCCACCTGGTACGCATGCAGTTTGCAAGTATCATATCCATACATCGGACTCTACCCAATGACCTAATATTGATACTACACTGTAGAATGAGCAATTATAAAGAGCAACTAACTCTATAAGAAAAATCATGAATTCAATGTATTGTGATCAAAACTACGCTACATTTAATTTCTCAAATTCCAGCGTCAATATTTTGAAAGAAAACCAGGCAAATCTAGATGCCAATCGACTATACAAGAAACCATGCTGGATGTTGACTGTCGATGCACCCCGAGGTATCTATAAAGGCTTAACCACCAGTGGTGCAGGAGGTTGTCCAAGTGAGATATCAAGATCTTTAAATGGAAGGTTGAATTAAAGACCAAGATCTTTAAATCGAGATATTAGGATCATTAAGTTGAACGACAAATAACTGATCAAGTTTGTGTTATAGATTCTGAATGGTTCGGTTGGGAACAATGCAACCTATGGCCTTCTTGTTGCTACTGTTGGTGTTGTGGGTGCTTTTATTCACAGGTGATTTCGGAAATATAAGGGTCGTGAATGTCGAGGAGATTCCAGTTACGCCTGACCGGTTGGAGGGTGGCATACCATCATATGATCGGGGTTTCGATTCCTCCCAAATCCGAAACCAGATCTGTGACGAGACTCTGGGCGAGTGGGATGATAAGAATGAATTTGAGGATTTTTTTATGGACTCTGATGAGGCAGTGCACATAAGGCTTCTGAGGAGAGTTCGTTATCATATAAGCTACGGAGCACTGCATGCTGATCAAGTTACATGCCGCCCTCGCTCTGGGAGGTCTTATTACAAAAATTTACCATGCCTTCCTTGTCTTTGACATCAACTGGAATGACCTACGACCGATATTCCATTGAGAAATGGTTGGACGAAGGAATCAATGTATGTCCAACGACTAAGCAGGTTCTTCAAAGAAAAGAACTCATCCCCAATCACACTCTTCGCAGGTTGATACAAGACTGGTGCATTGCCAACAGTTCTAATGGGGTCATCAAAATACCCACACCTAAGCTCGTTGCAAAGGCAAGGAAGGTGTGCCAACTCCACATGGATAAATAGAGCAGGTGGGAAAAAATAGTGGATAGAAACATAAGCGTTCAGAAATAGTGGTGTTCATGGATTGGGTAGCCATGAAAAAATTGTGGATAGAAACAAAGGCGTTCAGAAATAGTGGTGTTCTTGGGTTGGGTAGCCATGGCTAGGACAATTCATAAAAAGTGGTGTTTGTGTACGTGGGTGGCCATGGCCAGAATAATTCATGGAGAATGAAATCTCAGAGAGAATTATACAGATAAATCTATCATTTCATGTCCAGGACCGTTTTTAAAGGACAAAGAACGAACACGTGAGCAGGTGGCATGAGCACGGTGGCGTGAGCACGGTGTAGGTTTGCATGGTGTGTAGGTGGCAACACAATAGCAAATGCCCTATGGGCTATGGGATGAAGAAAAATTTTATACAAACATTTCATGTTTGTGAAGTAATGCTAGTCATTTCTAGCTTTACTTCATTCGAGAAAAAATAGTACTCATATGTGAGCTTTAAAGTAAGATGTTGGTGGGCAATGCAGGGCCCTACCTCGGGAAGAGGCCAAATAAGGCCTCAAACCTAAAAGTTAAGTTAAAAACATGAAATGAGATGAGAAGAAATATATAATTTATGCCAACTTAAGATTAAAAAAATAAAAATACCATGATTTTCATGCGAAACTAATAACAAAACTGAGAATCGATTACAATAGTCCCTACCAGCTCGAAGGTACGGATTTGCGGATCCATGATTATGGATCCATAAAATAAAAATACCATGATTTCCATGCGAAACTAATAACAAAACTTCCATGCGAAACTAATAACAAAACTGAGAATCGATTACAATAGTCCCTACCAGCCCGAAGGGCAGGGACTAATACGGATTTGCTGATCCATGATTATGGATCCATGGAGCATGTCACCATATAGTTATAATTCCCTACAAAATGTGCACCTCAATGTTGGTTAAATCTGAATTAAGCCTTGCAGTTTTGTAGGTAGTATTGAGTATTTTTATAGATAAAATGTTAATAAAATATCAAATCTTATTGAATATGAAATTTATAGATGTCTTCATATATATAATAAGTTAGGCTTTTAACTAACAATGATCATTTTATAAAAGTGGTTGATATAAGTTAATCTGTGTTATTAGTTTGGAAAAGTGGAAAATATTTATATAAAGTAGTTGTTGTTAGTAATATTCATTTTGGATCTCATACACCAATTTGGTGTCTAGTTTAAGGATGACCTTAAAATTCGAATTACTTTTTTTAATTTACTATATATTTTTTATTCTTTCATGTAGTCGTTAAAAGGTCAAAATGTTATTTACTAAAATTAAACTCAAGTGTAAAATATAACTAGCACAGCCGACTCGCGACTGGAGAACGTCCAAAGGTATCGGCCACTGAAACGTTGTCGTGCTAGTTGAAACGACGCCAAGCTTTCACTGCGTCCAGCTACAAACGCTTAATCTCAAGGAACATGGCAATGCAAAGTTTTATACATATTAATTTTTCTTAATCATTAAACCTATGAATCAATGGTTAGAGAAGTAATTTCTTAATCATATTAAGTAAATGTGAAAAAGTAAACAAGCTAACAGAAGTATTCAGAAATGCAAGAAAGTTATGAGCATTAAATTTCATCCATTGATTAGAGAGTACGACTAAGTATATGGCAGCATCTTCAATTGTTAGCCATAAGATTAGAATTTTAGATTAAAAGGTGATTAATTGTGCCCATTGTCAATAGGTGTACACCTTTCGGCGTAATAAACATTCTTGAAACCACCTAAATTAAACCCAATTAATAATCAATCTTTTTCATACTCACAAAACTTCATAATATTTCAATAAAAACTTAATAAACTTTAATAAATTACACACCCTATCTTATAATTTCACAATACTTCACAGGGTTACTGCTACTGCAATAAAATTTAAAAAAAGAAAGAAAAAATCATTTTTAAAACCTGTCAATACATAACCATGACATCCCCATCAAAGGGACAACATAACCATGTGCAGGTCTGGCCAACCGTGATTTCCGTTATTTACACTAATGGTATTTGCATAATAATGTGTAGCAAATGCACCCAAGTTGTTACTACAGAAGAGATGGATGAGAATGGCCATTGATGGTGATGTCTGGCCGGATCTGATTATCAGAATGATGGATGATCTCATGGTGGAACTTTTCAATGATTATGATCCTCTCGGGATGAGCCCACCCACCCTCGGAGTTCTGGATCAGTCCATTGTTGGCGTCTTGCCTCCAAAGGGAGGAACCAACTGCTATTCCTCTAGAAAATCGCAGGACTTGTTCACCAGAGTAGGATCGCATCGCGATGCGACGCCAGGGAGAGGTGCATTCCCCGCCCATGGATGGATCCAGGAGGTGCATATGAGTTTTTTGTTCGTTGCCACGTGGCTCATTCCAGGTCTTCATATCTATACCACGTGACACGTTTCCAGTAGTCAGAATTGTGCCACGTGGCACATTTTCGGTCGTCAGATCACCACCATGTGGTCTTGTCGGATATGCACCATGTGGCGTGCTACCAAACGTTGGATCCGAGACATGTGGCGTGTTGGCAACCCTCAAATCTACGCCACTTGGCATCCTGCTAGCCGTCAGATCTGGTCATTAATGTGCACATGTGGCAGGCCTCCAGCCCTCGGATCTGGCGATCGGATGTGTGCCACGTGGCATGCCTCCAACCCTTAGATCTGGCCATCCATGTTTGCCACGTGGCAGGCTTGGGGAGAGGCATGTGTTTAAGATTGGATTGTTTAAATATACGACAGATGACTGGTTAACATACCGTACGATGAAAATGGTATGGATCTTGTACTTTCAATATCCACGTGGCATCGATCCGACGACTAAATTTTTACGGATCGTACGGCCTAGAAAGAGACATGTGGTTTAGATCCTATGGCCAGGAAGTCGATCTGACGACCTAGGAATAATTTATTGATTTTCAACGGCCGAACCAATGAGAAAGTAGCAGGGGAACTATTTGCAGGTGCAACAACAGTTCCAGATTCTATAGTTTTTGCGGAATGCCACTGCGTGTGCTCGGGCCTCTCATATTGGATTGCCATTGACCTAAGCTCAACTCTCTAATGTCGGACCACCATTGACCATTCCGCCTGCTAATCCTGTTGTATACAGCTCAAAAAATTAAACATGAGCGTTATTATCTAGAGGGAATAAGAATACTAGAATTGGCAAAATTAAACATAAAGATTAACACTAAAGGATAATAACACTACTAAACCTGTGTTTATTTTCCATAAAACTGCAGTGGATCAATATGTAGCACTATCAGTTCCATGATATCAATTCATTCTACATTAATATGGAAAATAAAAAGAAGGGCGTAGTAGCAAGTACAAACTATATCTGTTACTAATTTTCCATTCGTAAATCGACCAGTGTGTTTTCTGGCGACGAAGTCTCTCCCATAGGGAGAAAAGTCACCCTTCACAATTGTTGCAAGTATACTGTTATTACCAGTATCTACTACAGTATAATCTCCAAATATGTACGGCGCTGTCACCAAAGACTCTGTGGATTTAGTCTTATCGTACGTTAACTTCAGTTCACACAATGCTAGGAATATATTCAGATATGTTACAATACAAACTTTCAAATGCCCCCCCATAGCTAATACTTTGTCTGAACTGCTCGGAGAGTTACACTGGCACGACCACTTTAAATAACAGCCTGATGAGAATTGTTTACATCATACTAACTCTCGACTCTAACTCTTAGCGTGATTTCAACCGTAATTCAACCGAACTCTCAACCTAACAATGAACTAATTAAACTTTTACTTTGTCAAGGGCAAGTTAAGTTTGAAAATGACAAAGGCGTAATTCAACCTTAAGATTTTTTGCGTAGCCTCTGGTTGCATGTTTGGCATTGTTTTGGGGAATTTAAAGTCATAGGATTTGCCCTTCAAGAGTCATTGGTCACCCATTTCTCAAAATTTCCTAAAGAGTTTAGAGAATTCAACATCGTAAAAGAGGTGCCTCATATGTATTGGCCTCCCATGCGGGACAATGAGTGAGTTGAATTGATAGGAAATTAATACTCACATATTATATTGTCTATTTTTAACTCATGCGGGACAAACTCCCATGCGGGAAAAACTCCAAATGTCTATTTTTAACATCAAGTAGGTGATGAGACATCGATATATAATTCTCTGCAACATGTTTATAAATCTCTTTAGTGTGAAATAATCGATGCATACGTTAATGTTCCATATCTAGTCAATGTTAAATAGATGATTGAATGCTAATTCGATATGTATATATACATATTGTTGATTTTTCAGTAAGCAATGTTTAAGCATGAAGTTGATTCCATTTTAGAGTTTTACTTAAACCATAAACAATTTGTTGCAGCAACCAAGATCATAAGAAGAAACACCATGCACAACTACACAAGAAGTATTATGGGAAACCCTTCTCAACAAGGGAAGAAAACCCAACCAATCCTTAGCTATATTCTTCAAGAGAAAGACCTCCACCGCCATAAATACCTAGCACACAAAAGGGTGCTCACAAACCCTAGAGATCTAGCGCCCAAGAGAGGTGTGCACTTTTCCCAAGAACAAGTGTTTGCTAAAATTTCCAAACTCACACTTGTGATATGATTCCTCAATGAAGAATTTACCTTTACTTATGTTAGACTGAACCTATCAACAAGGGTGTCTATTGGAACAGCAGGGCCGACCTCAATAACTCACAATATAATTAATAATTACCATATTAATTATCTTTTACATTAAGGTGGGGCTGACCTGTACCCTTTACATTACAAATAGGGTTACAGGTAAGTCTAACTCTTGAACAATATAGAAAGGGATCTCATACACCCAATAGTTCTCAACCACTAGGGGCACATCCATCTATGCTTAGCCACAAGGATGTCCACATCTCTATCTCACTGTGTCTCACAGGAGAACTACACTCACTAGTGCTCAACCACTAGGACCACGTTCACCTGTGCTCAACCACTAGGATCACGTTCACTTGTGCTCATACACAGGGACACCCAACTCAGCAGATCTTCTATCTCACTATTTTACATAGGAGAGTCATATGGAGTTCATCATCTCAACTCTTTGTTTAGAGGAGGGTAATACATCATTTCATCTCTGTCTCATAACGATGCAACCAACTCATGGGATTTTCCACACGTTCACCTGTGCTCAGTGACATGCACGCCCAACTCAACATATCTTCTTTCTCACTTCGTTACACTGGAGAATCATCTGGAGTATCATCTCAACTCTTTGCACAGAGGAGGTGAGCACAACATTCCAGTTCTGTCATGGATAGGAACCATATAACCATCTGACAAAAATTCAACATGAGAGATGCAACTGGCGCGCTAGGGAAAGGAAAGCTTATATATGCCAATTTTTGTTTTAATCGACTTTATAATAAATTCTCAAAGAGCTTGACAAAAGAAAAACTATGCAGCGACAAGGTGTAAAAAAAAATCCCAAACTACAATCTTCCTTCCAGTGGTTAAAGTATTCTGAAGGTAACCATATATGAAACCATCTTATATTTTCTTAAAGTTTCATTAGCAATAGATTAACTAGAGTATGTTGATTTTCTCTTAACATTGAACATCCATATAGTGAAAATAAACAAAATCTAGAAGGAGATAGACAAGCACATGAAGACACAAATATTTATCTTGGGAAAACCCCAGACTCGAGGAAAAACCAAACCTAACCATTTTTTCTTAGAGAGAATCTTTCCGATAATGCAATAAAACAATGAACAAGCTCTCTTCACAAGAGAAAAACCAACAATGAAGAAGCCTTGATAACAAGTACTTATTTCCTCTTCTTGTCAAATCCTAGCAAGGGTGGACAACTGAGCATCACCACACAACCTTAGAACAATGCTTCTAGAGGTAGTGCACAAGAGAATCCACCAAGAACCACCAAGAATATCCTTCCCCAAGTGGGGTGCACTCTCCAAGAGAACCATAAAACCAAAAATAGAGAAACTGCCACAACTGTAGTTGCTAGCTTCCTAGTGCACACTGTAAAAGGAGAATTGTCTAAATGTACAAAAGAAATGATCCAGTCATGTATTCATATTAATATGGATGGTTGTCTGGGGATGAATTCTTATTCTGGGTCTTCAAATTTACTTCATTATTTTTTTCGGTCGACTTTTCTTCCTAGAAATTATATTTCCACTTTATTAATTTCTTGTGGTACAACTTCTCTTCTAGGGTGTTATTCAATTGTTCAATGGTCTTCCTTTGACTTATGTAATCTTCTTCATCTCTAAGAAAGGTTGTCCATCATGGAATACCTCATGTTGCTACCAAAACATAACATTATGTATATAAAGAAACTTCTCCATAGTCATATATATCATAATAAGGACTTAAATAATATTTTCATGATCCATAGTGGAATCACAAGGAGAATATAACTTATTTAGTTATTTTATTTTGAAATTGAAAATATGAAATTTAATATCACAATGTCTTGTCAGGATATAAGAGAAATGGAAAAACTTTTGATACACACTCAAAGATTGATTGTATGTTATATATCGAACAATGACATAGACAATACAACAAGAACTCTTCATGGGAAATATATGAGAGAATATAATAGTTAAAGAAAGCATTATATTTATGAAATTGGAAATGATCAATTTTTTCCACTTTAAGAAGATCTTCCAATTAGGTGGATATATGGTTTGCTAGTATGCAAGTTGGTGATTGGAAATCTATGTCTATGTGAATGGAGTTGGAAGGATGACAATTTATTCAAGTTCATAAGACTACGGATTATGCAGTTTTCCATTAGTGAAAGGAGAGAATAAAGATCTTTAGAGGAAAGAGTCGTGTAATAAATAATTTTTTGAAAGGTAACAACAACAAAGCCTTCTTCATTATGGACCATGTTAAATATTTTATTAGAAATTTAGAGTAAGATCCCATCCTATGGTTGTAATAGTTGGATGATTTCAGTTGGGAGAGTGTACATCTCTAGTTAGAACCTTCAATTTGGAAGTATTTTGAGATAAAATCATATTCAACATATTAGGGGAGTATGGTATAGTGTATAATGTTACAACAAAGTTGAAGTGGACATCTAAGTAAGCTAGTGGATGGATCTTCATTAATGGAGTGATTGGGATCTTGTGGTGATCATAATTTGGTTTTCAATCCATTCTTGAGGCATGAAAGGTTTAATGAATTCATTTACGAATCTAGTCTACATCAACCCAATGATTTTCCTTGTATCCCAAGTCTAGGAGATAATAAGAAATAAAGAAAAATTCATTCAATTATAGGTCAATAATTCCATCTTCGCGATTTTGAAGTCTCCTATCATAAAAATTCGTGCTACTACATGAAGAAACTTCAAATTTTTTATCTATCCAAATAGTTCATTATGCACTACCGATCACTATTATTGACGAGAACCAACACAAATTTACACTTATGTTGATTAATCAAACTTCATTTGATACTACTGTAGTAAACTTACTTGAAGAAGGGTTTTCATTGCTAATCAATTTATTATATGACTTAACAATGTTCTACTTGAGTTATTTATAAATGATTGTTCATAATTTAATTACATTGCAGTATTGAATCAATAAAAACAAATCATACAACTACAAATTTTGAGGGCGATGTAAAGACACACGTCATATACAAACTAAAAATTATTGCATTAATAAAAAATTGCAAGTAATATAAAATGTAGTACAACACAAAACTATAATGTTTCACAAACTTGGTCTCACACAACTTTTGGCATGTTTACAAGAAGAGTGTGCTTGTCATTCATGGAAAGAACAACAATGAACCAAACCTCGAGAGAGCAGAAGATGAGAAATCTTAGAAGAGATAGCAGTTTCCAGAAGTACAGACGAGGTCCAAGAGATGGAATCGCAGGAGGAGCAAAGCTCGAGACCCGTGAACACTTAGAAAACCTTCTAAGTTAGAGAGATCAGAAGCTCAAGAGGAAGAGAGACAGTGGTCATTGGATCACCAATCCAGAGGACCAACAACTATCAGATTGAATTAGTGGAAGGATAGGATAAGTAAGGGATGCGATCTGATATCTCGATCACCCAAATTTTCGTTAGCCTTCAGATCAAAATAAATGGAAGGATAGGATAAGAAAATATGGAGAGTCGTTGGATTTAATCCAAGGCAAAGATGCATCACAGATAGATTGAGCCGTTGATCTAAGATATTGATAAACAAACAACATTCGTTTCGGGTATAAATATTTGAGGAGGTTAAGCTCTGGAGAAATCACTTCAAGGGTTCTTAGTTTGAGATTTGAAATATACAAAGTCCGGAGAGCTGGAGTAAATATCAACCGTCAGATCCAGAGGGATACGTGGCGACGGATCGTGATCTTTGGAGAAATATCACCTCAAGAATTTCCAGTTGAGATTTGAAATTCTCGAAGCCCGGAGACCCAGAAAGATGAAATAAATTCTAGACAGTCGGATCATCTGAAGTAGATCGCAGTCATCAGATCATTCGAAGAATATCTCAAGCATCAGATCGTTCGAAGTGGATCTGGATCGTTTGATCCAGAAGAGACGTGGTGTAAATATGTGGACTCCAGGTAAAGACCCGAAGTAAGCCTCACCCATCTGATTCAAGGACATGTGGTAGACCACATCAACAAGGACATGTGGCAGACCATGTCAGCAAGGACATGTGGCAGACCACGTCAGCAAGGACATGTGGCAGACTACGTCAGTGAGTGACACATGGAAACCACTCGGCCCGTGCCAGGTCAAAAGGTGATGTGTGTAATGTTACGTCACTCTGGGATATTTACTTTGGGAGTTTCACCACCAACAAATGACAAAAGCTGTGAAGTCTCGAAGGTCGAAGTCGCGAAGGGATGAAGTGCTGAAGGGGAAAAGTGCTGAAGTCACGAAGAGCAGAAGTGCCGAAGGACCAAAGTCGTGAAGGTATGAAGTGTCGAAGGTTCAAAGAGATAAAGTCATGAGGGACAGAGTCTTGAACTCCCGAAGGCTGAAGTATCGAAGTGAACGAGTACCGTTGATTTGAGGAGGACATGTGGCAGGAATCTTTGGACTCCGGCTAAAATCATTCTGGGAGAGCGTGAAGGTTGAGAATTGAAATCTTCGAATCTTGGAGTAGTGACGTAGATCTCGATCGTTGATCGAGAAAGGGGACACAGAACCGTTGATCTAGTTGAGAGGTAGAATCCCCGAAGTAGAGGCAAATAAGTCAATTGAGAAGGACATGTGTATGTAGATCATCGACTCCAGAAGATTGAAATATGGAAGAAATGAGAGTTTGAGAATTGAAAGTCCCAAAGGCCGAACTTGCGGAGGAGATCCTGATCGTAGATTGAGGGAGACAGGTGTCAATAGATCTTCCACTTCGGAAGATTTTCATATGGGAAAAGCGAGGTTTGAGAGTTGAAACTCCTGAAGCCCAGATCACGAAATAAATCACAGCCATTGATTTAGGAAGGTTAGATGTGATCCCCAGAACTTGAAGGGACAGGTCTGGGCCATCAGTTCATGAGCATCGTCAAGATCGAGAATCAACGGTCCCGTTGCATTGCGGAGATTGAAGGTGCATGAATGTTCATAAGTTGAGGGTGGGCCACAATCGAGACCATGGTTTTGGAGAAAGGGCATGTGGAGGCTCAAGGTAAATTGTGGGGAGAAATGTAGTTTGTTTAAAACCACCTTTGTACGCACCCATAATCGCGTGGTCACATGAGTTCATCGCTCAACGTCATATTGAGAAACGGGGCTAGCGCTCACTAAACTGAGATCGGGAAGTGCCTTTTGAATATGTGTTTGGTCACCGCCGATGGTTACGTGAAGGAAGGAGATTAGAATCCAAAGAAGCCAAAAACAACTGACTGTAAATACCATAGAAGAGGAAGAGTTGCGGCTTCAAGAGAAGCCAAAGAATCTCAAGATAACGCCCGCTAATGATGAACAGATTTAGAATAATCGTCAGAGAAGATGAAGAGTTCGAATGATGATCAGATAGAGAACTTGGCATGAGTAATACATGCAGAACAAAGAAGATGGTGTTCTTTTTCGATAGTTATGCATGTGGGTAGGAAGAGAGGGAGTGGTAGTACCTGAAGTGGAGATCAGAGGCACAATGTATGGCATGCAGAGGCAGCACAGAGAATAAAATGAAAAAGATAAGCTAAACAAAGGGGTGTCATGCGCAGGAGGAAAAAGAGTAGATCATAGAATAAGAAATATGCAGAAGTGGAACAAAGGATAGAAGATGAAGAAGGAAGGGGAGACTTGGAGTTGTAACAGAACATATCAGAGACAAAGAAAGTAAGTAAAAATTTTTCAAGATTCAATCAGGGTGGTAGGGTGGTGCTAGGGAGGATTGCAGTGCTCTAAATTCTAGTTGGTGCTAGAAGATATTTTGGGAATTGGTGCTTCCATCTAGTGGGTGCTAGAGAAACATGGGAGTTGGTGCTCCCATCTAGTTGGTGCTAGATAAATCTAACAGTTGGTGCTCTCTGCAAGTTGTATCTTTCTATCAGAGGTTGTAGCCTCATAATTGAATTGGAGCTCATAGACTGTGATGTACATGAAAGTTGGAGCTTGATTGACATCCTAAGAAGTACAGGTTTTCACCATTTATGGGTTTCCTCAGGAAAATCGGTGTCTCTGTGTATTCTGTGTGATTGATCATTGTATATCTATGCATGTTAAGTTATCAGAAACACATTAAATAATAATCTAGAAAGACTAAAAAAAAGCAAGAAAAGATTCAAGCTTATATACATAACTGATTCACCCCCCCTTCTTAGTTATATTTCCAACAATTGGTATCAGATCCAGTGCCTTTGATCAAAGGTAGATCCATAAGCTTGAACATGACTAGTCATGATGGAAGTTCAACTAATAGACCCCCTATGTTTGATGGAACATATTGGAAGATGTGGATACAAGATATTGGAAGATGTGAAAAAAGGGAATTATTAACTTGGAAGAGGCCAAATAGCATCAAAAGAGTAGAGTCACTTGGGTAGCCCAAGGAGACCAAAATACCAAGTTTTTCTATAAATTTCTAAACATGGGAAAGGTAAAAATACTAAATGGGATATTCAAGCTTAGACACCTAAATAGTTTCTAATTTCAAGGAGATAGCAGGTGTAGGGGTTTTTCATTACAATAATATATTACGATTTATTAACATAGGATAAATTATAAAAATTTCCACTTTGTTTCCAAGTTTTTTCCATTAGGATCAAAATGCTAGTTTAGTGGAGGGAATTTCTAAAGAGAAATTAAAGGATGTTCTTTCTTCCTTCTAAAAATATAAGAACCTGGGTCTAGAAGGATTTCCCATCAAGTTCTACCCAAGATTCTATGATCTCATAGAGGATGATATTCTAGGAGTGGTGGAAGAATCTAGATTTTCAAGTTGGGTTTTAGGAGCATTAAACTCTACCTTTTTGGCATTGTTACCTAAGAAAGTTGCTCCACATACATTATAAAAATTTAGGTCAATCACTTTGTGTAATGCCATCACTACTATATTTGAACCCATTTTTCAACATAATTCAGTGCGAGTTCAACATTACAAATATTAATTTTGTGTCACTCATGATTTGAATATACATTGGCTAAGTTTCATAGAATATTCAACATCTTACATGTCGCTAATCCAATGAGTAAGAAATTGTGACCCTTTTTTTGACATATTCATCACTTATTGAATGCTAAAATGACATATAGATTACATGTATCCAACATTTACCTATTCAATTTTGTATGGACCACATGACAAAAAGCATCGTTTAGCTATCGAATAATCGACGTGAAAGGAACAAATATTCAACACATGGAATGTGAACTAATTTATAATCTACTACTTTGTCCCTTCCATTTGACAAACTCCAAATATCTATTGTATATATACATATAACATTAATAAAAAGTCAAATAACTAATATGTAATTTAAAAATAAAATAAAAAAATTACTAGAAGAGAGGTGGAGTTACCCTCCTTCACCATCAAACCCCCTATATCATCCTCTCCATGCATGTGTTAGATTTTCTTAAATTTTCATTACCAATAGATTAACCAGAGTATGTTGATATTCTCTTAACATTAAACATCCATACACTGAAAATAAACATAATCTAGAAGAAGACAAACAAGCACAAGAAGACACAAAGGTTTATCCTAGAAAACCCAACCAACTTTTCTTAAAGATAATCTTTAATGAAATACAACCATGAACAAGCTCTCTTCACAAGATAAAAGCCAACAATGAAGAAACCCTAATAACAAGTACTTATCTCTTGTTTTTTTCAAACCCTAGCAAGGGTAGATAATTGAGTAGCACCACACAACACAACGCTTCTAGAAGTAGCGCACAAGAGAAACCACCAAGAACCACCAATATTATCCTTCCCCAAGTGGGGCACACTCTCCAAGAGAACCAGAAAACTAGAAATAGCGAAACTGCCACAACTGTAGTTGTTAGCTGCTTAGTGCACACTACAGAAGGAGAATTGTCTGAATGTACAAATGAAATGATCCAATCTTGTACTTATGTTAATTTGGATTCCTGTCTGGGGGTCGACTTCTTATTCTAGGTATTCAAATTTACTTTATTATTTTTGTGGGCCAACTTCTCTTCCTGGAAATTATATTTCCACTTTATTATTTTCCTGTGGGTCGGCTTCTCTTTTGGGGTTTTCTTCAACTATTCAATAGTATTCCTTTGACTTCTAGAATCTTCTTATTCTCCAAGAAAGGTTTCCCAGGAGGGAATACCTCCCATTGCTACCAAAACATCAACACTCCCTCTTAGCTAGGGAGGTATTCTTCCAAGATGTTTTCTTCTAGTAGTCCCAATCATACCCATCCATTTCACATGGCATGGGTAAGACTACTACCATAGTCTTAGGACTATGCTTATGAGCATCTAGTAGTGCCAAGTCTACCACCATAGTCTCTTGAATACGCTATGAGAATCTAGTAGTCCAATACTACCACCATAGTCTCACAACTACACTATGAACATCTAGTAATCCAAGAATACCATCATAGTCTCATAACTACACTATGAGAATCTAGTAGTCCAAGACTACCACCATAGTCTCACGACTACGCTATGAGCATCTAACAGTCACAAGAATACCAACATAGTCTCACGACTACGCTATGAGAATCTAGTAGTCCAAAAAAAGAATAGAAAAGATATCCAGAAAAAGAACAGAAGAGATACAATGGAAAATAAAAACATTACATAGAGATTTTTCCCTTGGAAACCCAAACCGGGAAAACCAACATATTCTATATTCATTCATAGTGATACATTGTTTACAATACAATATACATATAGGAGCCAGTGGCATCCAAAACCCTAACACAATGACCTGGATTAGTTCAAAATCCTAATTCCTTAACCGAAAATAGAAAACCATCGGCAAAAACCATGTGCCGAAAAACCAACTAAATACATGACACGTTTCTTGAGGCAAGTGACATGTTTCCCGAGGAATTTTTTTTTTTCGAGGCCGCTACCCCAAAACTCCCATGCAGGGGGCTTCTCCCCCTTGCATGCTCGACGCAGACGCTTAGACACTACTGCTCGTGCAAAGAATATAACACATACCCAACATTCTCCCACTTGTTTCTTTCTTTGCATATAGGGGGTTACATGGTTACATAGTCAACAATCCAGGGCAACAATGCCCATGGATCCTCTACACCAAAATAACTTCTCAGTGCTCATAGATTTTGTTAATGAGTCTGCAACATTCTTCAAAGTGTCCACCTTCATCAATGATACTTTCTTTTCTTCAATCATGTCTCTCACAAAGTGATATTGAACATCAATATGCTTTGTCTTTGAATGATAAGCTGTGTTCTTCACCAGAAAAATTGCACTCTGACTGTCACATTCTATCCTTACAGCTTGTTGTACCAATCCAATACCTGAACACAATCTTTGTAACCATATTGCTTTCTTACTTACATGAGTGGCTGCCATGTATTCAACTCTTGTAGTTGAAAGTGCCACTACAGTTTTTCTTTTGCTCATCCAACTTATTGCTCCTCCAAATAGGTTAAACACATACCCGCTTGTAGATCTCCTACGATCTAGATCTCCAGCCCAGAATGCATCCACAAA
>SNQJ01S0144209.1:0-24311 GCA_010110895.2 Picea sitchensis
GGAAGAAAAGAAAGTATCACTGATGAAGGTGGACACTTTGAAGAATGTTGCAGACTCATTAAAAAAATCTATGAGCACTGAGAAGTTCTCTTGGTGTAGAGGATCCATGGGCATTGTTTCCTTGGATTTTTTACTATGTAACCCTGTAACCCCCTGTATGCAAAGAAAACAACAAGTGGGAGAATGTTGTGGTATGTGATATTTGGGCTTACATAACAACTTGAAATAAGTTGTAAAACCATACACCATTTGAATTGGTTTATGGAAAGACCATGTTGGCAATGAATATGACACATGATTAGTCATTGCATCATAGATTAAATGAGCTCTTAAAAATGGAAGAAGACATTCATTGTAGACTTTTATTATATAATAGAGAAGTCTATAAAATATTGGAATAAAAGGAACATTAGGAGTAAAATATTCAATCTTGGAATTCTCACATTGTTATATGATAGAAAATATGTAAAGAACCCTAACCTTAGAAAACTCAAGATGAGGTGGCTTGGACCATTGAAATTGCGTGCATAACAAAAAACAACAAAAACAATTTCTGACTCGAGAAAGGTGACACCTACCTTGAGAAATGTGTCATGTATTTAGGTGGATTTTCGCCACATGGTTTTTGCCGATGGTTTTCTATTTGCGTTTAAGGAATTAGTATTTTGGATTAATCCAGGTCATTGGGTTAGGGTTTTGGATGTCGTTGGATCCTATATGTATATTGTATTGTAAACAATGTAACACAATGAATGAATAGAGAATATGTTGGTTTTCTCGGTTTGGGTTTTTCAAGGGAAAAATCTCTGTGTAATGTTTGTATTTGCCATTGTATCTTTTATGTCATTTTTTGAATATCTGTTTGCAGTAGATATTGTACAAGGTTAGGATTTACATTTGGTATTAGAGCTATATTGGCTTCAGGGGGACGCCTTTGTGGTCAAGGGTTTGGCTCGGGACTGTGATAATCCTTGTTACAGTGGGAGATCTGCGTTATTTTTTTTCAGGTGAAAATAAATGGCAAGCACTTCAAAGATGGAGATCAATAAGTTTAATGGGAAAAACTTTGAGTTGTGGAAGCTCAATATGGAAGATCTTTTGGTGGAAAAATATCAGTGGATCACGGTAGATTCAGGTACTACACCTACAAGAAATTTTATAGATGACTAGAAAAAGATGGATCGAAAGGCAAAGAGCATAGTCCGACCGTGTCTCTCCAATTCAGTATTACTGAATGTGTCAAAGGAAGCTACAACCAAGGATTTATGGGAAAAGTTGGGGAAGTTGTATCAGTCTAAGTCCCTGGTAAGTAAACTATTCCTGAGAAAGAAGCTGTATAACTTGAGGTCGAGAGATGGAGACTCGGTGGAAGAGCATTTGAATGCCTTCAATACTGTGGTAAGTCAGTTAGTATCTATTGAGATTAAAATTTCAGATGAAGATAAATGTATCAGTTTTTTGTGTTCTTTACCAGACTCATGGGATAGGCTGGTTGTGGCCATAGGTAGTAGTACAAATTCTTTGAAGTTTGAAGAAGTGGTCCCATCCTTGTTGTCGGAGGAGATGAGATGAGAGAATATGGAAGGACATGGCACAAATGCATTATTTGCAAGAGGACGTTCCTAGGAAAGAAATAGATCTAATTTCTCAAGTGGGAGATATAAGTCTAAGGGTGATCTAAGTATAAGGGTAGATCTAAATCTCCCCAAAAATTTGTAAGGGTATGTTGGAGGTGTGGAAAAGAAGGGCACTACAAGAAGCAGTGTAGATCCAAAGTTGAGAAACATAAGGGATCTGAAGAATCTTCTTCTACAAAAGAAAATGCCTCCAAGGAAGAAGGAGGGGATGTGTACTTGGCCTCTTCAAGCACACATGCAAATCATGAGGCATGGTTGATTGACTCTGGTGCATCCTTTCATATGACTCCCCACAGGGAGTGGTTCTGCGAATATGAAAAGTATGATGGAGGTAATGTTTTCTTAGGTAATGATTCGACAACCAGAATCATAAGAAGAGGAAGGGTCAAGTTGAGGCTCATAGACGGAAGGACTAGAACACTGCTTGGTGTTATGCACATCCCAGGTATGGTCAGAAATTTGATTTTTGTAAGAAAAATGGAAGATGCAGGGGTAAAAAAAACTTTTGAAAAGGGAACTTGCAGGATGGTTTGAGGAGCAATGGTGTTCATGAAGAGAGTTCAGTTTATAACTCTGTATAAGCTTCTAGGAAGCACTATTAGTGATGGGTGTAATAGCTCCATTGTTCCTGATATTAGAGTTGAAGAAGAAAGAACTCCTACAATCTATGGAGAAAAGGTTGTGTTGTGGCATCAAAGACTAGGGCATATCGGAGAGAAGGGTCTTCGACTACTACACGGTAAAGGTATGGTTGAAGGTATGTCTAACTGCTCTCTGGATTTTGATTTCTATGAACATTGTCTATATGGGAAGCAAAATCGGGTAATATTCCCCTCTGGTGCAACAAGGGCCGAAGGAATTTTACAACTAGTTCACAATGATGTTTTTGGACCTGTGTCGGTCCCATCATTGGGAAAATATGTGTACTATGTCTCATTTATAGATGACTTATTGAGGAAAACTTGGATATATTTCCTCACTCATTTATGATGACTCTATTGAGGAAAACTTGACATATTTCCTCGTTGGGAAGAAGTTTGAAGTCTTCTATAGGTTTAAAGAGTTTAAGACCTTGCTGAGAATCAAACAGAAAATAATTAAGGTGTTGAGGACAGATAATGGCGGAGAGTTATGTGGGAACAAATTTGAAGAATTCTTTAAGAAGTGGGGTATAGGAATAAAAGACTAATCCATATACACCTCATAAGAATGGAGTTTAAAAAAGGACATTTAAGACGATGATGGAAAACAAGGTGCATGCTCAGTGGTGCCGGGTTAGGGAAAGAATTCTAAGTGGTGAGGCAGTGGGTACTGCATGTTATCTGGTCAATAGATCACCCTCATCATGTTGGGGTGACAAGACTCCACAAGAGGTATGGACTGGTATGAACCTTCTCTCACATCTTGCTGGTATTTATTGTGATCCATACCTCATGTTCCAAAGGAAAACATGAGTAAGCTGGATAAGAAGGTTGAAAATGTATCTTTATATTTGATATGTTATTTGGTCTCAAAGGTTATAAGATTTGGGAAACCCAGAAACTAAGAAGGTAGTGTATATCCAAGATGTATTTAGAGAAAATGAAGGATGTTGTTAAACAGGAAGTCCTACCAAGTAAGGAAGAAAAAAAGAAGATAGAGTTTGATTTTAAAGGATGATGAACTTTAATTTACAGAAGAACATGAATCAGAAGAAGAAGATCCCCATACTCCAGTATTGAGGGTGATCGAATCGAGAAAGAAGGCTACCGGAAACATATATTCCATATGATTTTCGTTCAAATTTTTTTCTTTGTTCATTACTAATGATGATCCTAGAACCAATAGGAGGCAGTGGATTCAGGAGGATGGAAATCTCTTGAAAGTACGGAAGAATAAATGGTAGTCTTGGATAAGAATGAGGTTTGGGATTTAGTGGATTTTCCAACAAGAAGAAATCCCATTGTGTTACCGGGTATATTAAAAAGAAGCTGAATGCAGAAGGAAAAGTGGAGAAATACAAAGCTCGGTTAGTAACAAAGGGTTACTTCCAGGTTGAGGGAATTGATTTTGTGATATTTTTCTCCTGTTTCCAAGTTAACCCCTATAATATTTCTGTTATCTGTTGCCATTGCATTTGATTTTGAATTAGAACAGATGAATGTATTAATAATCATTCCTGCATGGGGATCTGCAAGAAGAAATATTTATGAAGCAAACCAGAAGGTTATGCTGTGAAAGGAAAGAAGGAGCTGGTATGTAAGCTGAAAAAGTCCTTTGTATGGTTTAAACAATCACTAAGGATGTGGTATCAAAAATTTGATACTTATATGTTGGGACTGGTTTCACAAGAAGCAAAAGATGATCACCGTGTGTATTCTAAATTCAATTGGTGATCATTTGACTTATTTGGTCTTGGTATGTGATGACATGTTGTTGATAGGAAACAATAAGGGTATTATCCAGGATGTGAAGACTCAGACAACCTTCTAAGTTTGACATGAAGGATCTGGTGCTTCAAATTTCATTTGGGCATGGAAATTAAAAAGAGATCGAAAAAAGGAGGAAACTCTAGTTAAATCAGAGAAACAATGCTCATGACAATATTGCAAAGGTTTAATATGCAAGAATGTAAAATAGTCAAGGTCTCTATTCCTGTTGGTAAAGTTGACCGCGGATCAGTGTCCCAAGACACACAGAAACAAGTGGAGGACATGTCTCATGTTCCATATGCATGCATTGGCAGTTTGATGCATGTAATGGTCTGTACTAGACTGGACATTGCACATGCAGTGAGTTTTGAGCAGGTGCTGTCACCAAAACCAGGGAAGCACTGTTGGACAACAGTGTGCTGGGTTTTGTGGCATTTGCGGAACCAAGAAGCTATGGATCAAAGCAATAAGGAAGACCGGTATTGGATAGAGTGGTCGATACATGGCTTTGTGGATGTAGACTGGTTGAGATTTGGATTGTAGGAGATCTTCAAGCAGGTATGTGTTTAACCTCGCTTGGCGGAGCAATAAGTTACGAGCAAAAGACAAAATGTGAGTGGCTTTCAACTACATAATCTAAAAATACATGGCATCCACTCAAGGAAAGTAAGGAAGTAGTATAGCTACAAAGATTGTGTTCATGTATCAGGTTGGTACAACAAGCAGAAGTGATAGATGTGACAAATGAGTGCAATTTTTCTAGTGAAGAACCCCCATTATCATTCAAAAGACAAAGCACATTGATGTTCAATATCAATTTTGTGAGAGACATGATTGAAGAAAAGAAAGTATCACCGATGAAGGTGATACTTTAAGAATGCTTCGCACTCATTAACAAAATATGAGCACCGATCTCCTTGCGTAGAGGATCCATGGGCATTGCTTCCCCTGGAGTTTTGACTATGTAACCCTCAGAATCTCCTAGATGCAAAGAAACAACAAGTGGGAGAATGTTGTGGTATGTGTTCTTTGGGCTTACATAACAACTTGAAAGAAGTTGTAAAACCATACACCATTTGAATTGGTTTATGGAAAGACCATGTTGGCAATGAATATGACACATGATTATTCATTGCATCATAGATTAAATGAGCTCTTAAAAATGGAAGAAGACATTCATTGTATACTTTTATTATATAAAAGAGAAGTCTATAAAATATTGGAATAAAAGGAACATTAGGAGTAAAATATTCAATCTTAGAATGCTCACATTGTTATATCATAGCAAATATGTAAAGAAAACTAACCTAGAAAACCCACATGATGGTTTGACCATTGGAATTGTGCATAACAAAAACAACAAAAAAATTAGGCCTCGAAATGTGACAACCACCGAAACGCGGTCATGTATTTAGGTGGTTTTTCTCAAGACACGGTTTCTTCCGATGGTTTTCTATTTTCGAATAAGAAATTAGGGTTTGATTAATCCGTGTCATTGGGTTGTATTTTGGATGCCGTGCCGCCCTTATACATGTATATTGCATTGTAAAGAATGTAAGACAATGAATGAATATAGAATACGCCGGTTTTCCTGGCTTGGGTTTCCGGGGAAAAATCCTATGTAATGTTTGCATTTGCCATTGCATATTTTATGTTCTTTTTTGAATATCTACTGCAAACTGATATTTAGATATTGTACAAGGTTAGACTTTAAATTTGGTATCGTGAGCTTTACCCGTTTTCGTGGGGACACCTTGTGGTCAATGGTTTTCCTCAGGACATGGATAAGCCTTGTTACAGTGGGATTTCTGTGGTATTGATTTTTTTAGGCGAAAAGAAATGGCAAGAAATTCAAGATGGAGATCGAGAAGTTTAATGGGAAAATATTTGAGCCGTGGAAGCTCAATATGGAACATATTTTGGTGGACAGAGATCGGGCGGACGTAGATCCAAAAATCGCACCTGGGCTGTGAACTATGAAGATGACCGAAAAGATGGATCGTATAAAGAGCACAATCGACTGCGGTCTCTCCGATTCAATACTCAATGTGTCATAGGAAGATACATCCAAATATTTATGCGATAAGTTGGAGAAGTCAGGTATCGCCTAAGTCCCCTCAGGTAAATAAACTATTCCCGAAAGAAGCCGATAACTTGAGGATGAGATGGAGAATCTAAGAGGCAGATCATTTGAACGCCTTCGATACCGTGGTAAGCCGCTAGTATCTCATGGAGATTAAAATGTTAGATGAAGATAAATGTATCATGAAACAGGTTTTTACCAGACTTCTAGGTTAGTCCGGTTGTCACCATAGGTAGTAATACAACTTCTTTGAAGTTTGTAAGAAGTGGTCTCATCCTTGTTGTCGTATGAGATGGCCGTATTATCATGGAAGGACAGAGCATATATGTATTATTTGTAAGAGGACGCTCCCAAGAAAAAAAATAGATCTGGCCTTCAAGTGGGATATCTAAATTCCAAGGGTAGATGTAAATCTCCCATAAAGTTTGTAAGGTATGTTGGAGGTGTGGAAAAGAAGGGAACTACAAGAAGTAGATCCAAAGTTGAGAAAAAGAAGTGAATCAAGAATCTTCTTCTAGAGAGTACCCCAAGGAAGAACGGTAGGGATGTGTACTTGGCCTCTTCAAGCACACATGCATCATGAGGCATTGAAGGTTGATTGACTCGTGCATCCTTTTCATATGACTCTGTGGAGTGGTTCTCGCTAATATGAAAGTGTATGATGGAGGTAATAAGTTTTCTTATAGGTAAATGACCACAAACTGTAATCATAGGAAGAGGAAGCGTTGTTGAGGGCTCATAGATGGAAGGATTAGAGTAATAATCGTGTTCCAGCATATCCCGTGTATGGCTTTCAAAATCTTATTTCAGAAGAAAAATGGAAGATGCAGGGTAAAACAATTTTGAAAAGGGAACTTACGTGATGGTTTGAGGAGCAATGAAGATGAAGGAGCTCCGGTTTGAACTCAGAGACTCGCTAGGAAGCACTATTAGTGATGGGTGTAATAGCTCCATTTTCCCCGAGTATTGATTTAAAGAAGAAAGAACCCTGCCAGCCTATGCGATAGCGTTGGTTGTGGCATCAAAGACTAGGCATATCGGAGCGGTATGGGTCTTTAATACCTGGCTACTCGCAGAAAGGTATGAAGTTGAAGGTAAGGTTTAACTCGCTCGATTTTGGATTGCGGAACATTGTCTATATGGGGAAGTATAATCGCGGTAAGACTCTATGGTGCAACAAGGGCGGGTGAATTTTACAACTAGTTCATTGGCCATTTTTGGACCTGTGTCTCTCCCATCATTGGGAAAATCTAGGTAATATGTCTCATTTATAGATGACTTCTTGATGAAAAATTGGATATATTTCCTCGTGAAGAAATATGAAGTCTTTGATTAAAGTTTGAAGAGTTTAAGGCCTTTGCTGTTGAGAATCAAACGAGAAAATAATTACAAGCTGGCGATTTATAATGGTGGAGAGTTTCATGGGAATGAATTTGAAGAATTTCATAAGAAGTGTGGTATAGCGAGGAAGAAAACTACTCCATAAACACCTCAACAAAATGTAGTTTCAGAAAGGATGAATAGATCGCTGATGGAAAAGAAAGGTGCATTAGTGGTGTCGGTTAGCGTTTAAATTTCGCACGAAGGGTACCGCAGATGTTATCCGTCACCGCACCCTCTACCGTCATGGGTGACAAGAGACTCCACAAGAGTGAATCGGTAAGGAAACTTCTCTCACACATCTTAAGGTATTTGGCTTCGATGCATATGTTCATGTTCCAAAGGAAAACATGAGTAAGCCGGATAAGAAGGCAAAAATGTATCTTTATTGATATAAAGATGGTCTCAAAGGTTATAAGCTTTGGAACCCGTAAACTAAGAAGGTAGTGTATAACCAGATGTGGTATTTAGATAAATGAAGGATGCTGTTAAACAAAAAGTCCTACTCAAGTAAGGAAGAATCAAAGAATATAGAGTTTGATTTTAAAGGATGATGAATTAGAATATACAAAAGAACATGAATCGAGAAGAAGATCCTCATACCCACTATCGAGGAGATCGACGAAGGGAAGGCTAACGGAAGCAGCATAATCCATCCGATTGCTCAATTTTTTCTTTGTCTACACCGATGATGATAATAGAACTGCCGGATAGTGGATTTAGAGATGGAAATCTCCTGAAAGGGCCATGGAAGAAGAAATGGCATCTGGGGATAAGAATCGGAAGCTTAGTATCTAGTGGAGTTTCTGACTGGAAGAAACTCCATTGGCAGAAAATGGGTATTTAAAAGAAGTTGAATGCATAAGGAAAAAGTGGAGAAATACA
Source organism: Picea sitchensis (assembly GCA_010110895.2). Lineage (NCBI taxonomy): Eukaryota > Viridiplantae > Streptophyta > Pinopsida > Pinales > Pinaceae > Picea > Picea sitchensis. Next base: position 8,397 of record SNQJ01S0144209.1, read on the forward strand.
AAGCTCAGCTATTAGTGCTATTATTCCTGTGTTGAGGGAATTGGTTTTGGTGATATTTTTCTCCTGTTGCCAATTTATATGGGAGTTTTGAGCAGTATATGTCGTCCGTGAAGGAAGCATTGGAAAATAGTAAAAAGGGTTTTTTAGTTATTTGCGTGGCACCGCTAGCTATGGATTTTGCTACCAAGGAAGACCAGTATTGGACAGATTGGTCAATATACATGGCTTTGTGGATGCAGATCAATGAGATTTGGATCATGTGGATATATACAAGTTTGTATGTGTTTAACCTATTTGAGGAGCAATAAGTTGGATGAGAAAGACATAGGTTAGTTTCACTTTCAACTACGTAATCTAAATACATGGAATCCAATTCATTCAAGTAAGAAGCAGTATATTATTGAAAGATTGTGTCTGTGTATTGGTTGGCAATAATCAACATAACAAACTCAATACATGGTATCCACGCGATGCAAGTAAGGAAGCGATAATATAAAGATTGCCCAGTATTGAAGGCATTAATCAACATAGTCAAACCGATTAGTCATTGCATCATATATTAAATGAGCTCTTAAAAATGGAAGAATACATTCATTGTAGACTTTTATTATATAAAAAAGAAGTCTATAAAATATCACATTCCAGCTCCAAAGGTTATGCTTTGGAACCTGTAAACAATTTTTGAAAAGGGAACTTGCGTGATGGTTCGAGGAGAAATGGTAATGATGAGGGGAGTTCTGGTTTGAACTCAGATAAGCTTCTAGGGAAGCACTATTATGATAAAATAGCCCATTGTTCTTGATATTGAGCTGGAAGAAGAAATAACTCCCACAGCCTATGGAGAAAAAGGTTACGTTTGTGGCATCAAAGACTAGGGCATATCGGAGAAGGGTCTTCTAATTACTACATGGTAAAGGTATGGTTGAAGGTATGTATAATCGCACTCTAGATTTTGATTTATGAGAACATTGTCTATATAGCGTGACCGGGTAAGATTCCACTCTGGTGCAACAAGGTTAGAAGGAATTACAACTAGTTCACACAAAGGATGTTTTTGACCCGCATCATCCCATCATTGTAATCATGGTAATTATAAGTCTCATTTACGATGACCTCCTCGAGGAAAATGCTTGGATATATTTCCTCGTGAAGAAATCTGAAGTATTTGGATGTATTTAAATAGTTTAAGGCTCTGTTGAGAATCAAACAAAGAATTAAGGTGTCATGGACAGATAATGGCGAGAGTTTTGTGGGAATGAATTTAAGAATTCCGTGAGAAGTGTGGTATATAAGGCATAAGACTACCCATATACACCTCAGCAAAATGGAGTTGCAGAAGCGGATGAACATGACATCGATGGAAAAAACAAGGAGCATACTAAGCGGTGTCGGGTTAGGACAAGAAATCTAGGCAGACATAGTGGGTATTGCATGTTACATAGTCAACAAATCACCCTCATCAACGCTATATGAAAAGACTGCAGGCATGGAATGGTAAGGAACCTTGTCTCACATATCTTAAGGTATTTGGCTGCATGCATATGTTCATGTTCCAAAATAAAAACAAAAGAGTAAGCTAGATAAGAAGGTTGAAAAATGTATCTTTTATTGATATAAAGATGGTCCCAAAGGTTATAAAGCGAAACCAGAAACAAGAACATGAATAAGAAGAAGAAGATCCCATACCCAAAGATTGAGGAGATCGATCGAAAGAAGGCTACTAGAAAGGTATAGTCCATCCGATTTTCCGCTCAAATTTTCTTCTTTCTATTAATCGATGATGATCCTAGAACCTGCCGTGATAAAGGATTCAGAGGATGGAAATCTTGGAAAAGGGCCATGAAGAAGAAATGGCATCTTTGGATAAGAAATAGGCTTGGGATTCAAGGAGTTGCTAACTAAATTCCCATTGGTATCAATGGCATTTAAAAATAAGTTGAATGCGTATGGCGCGTGAGAAATACAAAGCTCCATTAGTAGCAAAGGGTTGTCACTCGTGTTGAGGGAATTGATTTTGGTGAGATTTTTTCTCCGCTGCCAAGTTAACCTTTATATAAGATTGCTATCCGCTTCAGATTTGATTTTGAAGTAGAACATATGGATGCGGAAGACAACATTCCGCATGGGGATTTGGAAGAAGAAATATTTATGAAGTAACTAGAAGGTTATGATGTGAAAGGAAAAAAGGAGCTGATATGCAAGCAGCAGTCCCCGTGATGTGGTTTAAAACAATCACCAAGGATGTGGTCTCAAAAATTTGATACTTATATGTCGGACTTGGCTTCACAAGAAGCAAAGAGGATCACCGATGTATTCTAAATTAATTGGTGATCATTTGATTTATTTGTCTTGTATGTGGATGACATGTTGCCGATAGGAAACAACAAGGATATTATCCAGAATCTGAAAACTCAGTTGTCCTCTAAATTTGACATGAAGGATGTTTGTGCTTCAAATTTCATTTTGGCATGGAAATTAAAAGAGCTCAAAAAAAGAGGAAACTCAAGCAACGAGAAAATATGTCTAGACAATATTGCGAGAAAGTTTAATATGGTGAATGCAAACCGCCTGGTTCCTATTCTCGTGATGTGTAAATTTATTCATGGATCGCTGTCCCAAGACACATGAAGAAGAGGGAGGACATAAGTTCAAGGTTCCATACAGGCGAAAGTGTAGTTGGCGCTTGATGTATGCAATGGTCTATACTAGACCGGATATTGCACATAATGAGATTTTTGAGCGTGTATATGTCAAAACCGTGGAAGGAGCATTGGACAACAAAGGGTTGCATTTGCGTGGAATCGCTAGCTATGGATTGTGCTATGAAGGAAGATCGGGATTGGACAGTGGTCGATACATGGCTTTGTGGATGCATTAATTGGTCGAGATTTGGATCAGAGATCTACAAGGTGTATGTGTTTAACCTCGCTTGGAGTGAGCAATAAGTTGGATGAGCAGACAGTTAGTAAGAATCTCGTTAAGAACCAAACATCAATATAGCATAGAAAAACCTCAAGAAAAGTACTTCCAACGTCTTGAAAGAGATAATTTCAGATAATAAGCTCTTCGAGGGGCAACCTCCTTTTACCCCCAATTTAAATGTTCAAGTACAAGATGATTAAAATGAAAATGTCTCCTTGGTATATATAGAGACTAGAGGTTTAATGGCCTAAAGTCACATAAATAAAATAACATTACTAATCTAATATGCCCCAATTAAGTGGTAATGAGCCAATATTAGGGCTTTCACCATGCCCTCCTTGAGAGATAAGTGTTGTCCATAATGATTGAGTAACTCTGGATGATTATGTGTCAAAGACTCATCTTCCTAAGTGGAATCTTTAGTCGTGGTAGTTTTCCTCTCCATTTAATGAGATACTCAAATGATCTATTCCTCATTTGGCTAATTCTTGTGTCAAGGATGGCTTCAGTTCAATATGATTTTTCCTTCCTGGCCAAGTTCCTGCAATATAGTTTGAACCGATCTTGTCGCCTATAACTTTAAGCATGAAACATGGAAAACTGGGTGTACTTGAAGATGCAGTAACTCCACCTGTATGCCATAGTACCAATATCTTTGCAACACCTTATATGGGCCATGGTACTTTGGTGATAAGTTCTATTATCCTTCTTGGCTTTCTGTTTGAGGGGACACCGCTTTAGGCTATTGTAGTCTTAAAAAAACCCAACTCCTACTTCAAAACTTCTTTTCACTACCATGTTGATCCGCTTGTTGTTTCAAGCAATTTTGTGCCATGGTCGTTGTCCTTTAAGATTTGGAGAACTTGTTAAGTTGATTCTCGATGTGATCTTCCAACGCTTGAACCGCTAGATTTTTCTTTTTTAGAGAAGAAGTGATGGAAGGAGGGTGGTGACCATAAAGTGCCATAAATGGTGCTTTCTCATTTTTGTTGCAAGGTGAAAGGAAGTGTTATACCACCATCTCCGCCAAGGGAAACCATTTGAACCATTGTGCTTGTTTATCAGAGACAGCAACGAAGGTATCCTGCACATTTGTTCACTATCTCGTTTGTCCATCGATTGAGGATGATAGGATGAGCTATGAGCCAATTGAGTACCCAAACGAAAAATTAATTCTGTCCAAAAAGATGGGATCTTCACACTTTACACACAATCTTGGGCTTCCATGTAGCTTTGAACTGCCTCCATGAATGCGGTAGCAACTATACTAGCTTTGAAGGTGAGAGAGTGCACAAAGTGTGCTGCGACTTGGTCACTATCAGACAAATCATGATGACACTCTTTCCTTCGTGACTTTGGTAACCCCGTGATGAAATCCATGGAAACCTCCTCCCACGACTTGGGATGGATAATGGTTTCAAAGACCCCGGGTCTTAATTGTTTCCACTCATTTTGTTGGCAAAACCAAACATTCGCCACAAACCTTGAACATCAATTTTAAGGCCATCCCCTAAAAATTCCTTCTTGACTCTTACATGGTAGGTTTTCAAAAATCCCAGTGCCCTCCCATCGGAGAGGTGCAATCTCCAATAGCACCTTTTGTTTGAGTTGGAGTTCTTACATAAATATAATTCATCTTTGTACCATAGTGAATCATTTTTCATGTAAATGTATCTCATGCACCGGAATCCCCGCCAAATCTTTCAATGAGAGTCCACACTTTTCACATTCTTCCATTCATCCCTTTGTTTCCATTATCCAATCTAGTTGGATGATCGAGATAGCATAGAGAAAGGCCTCTAACATCTTCATCCTTCGAGAGTGCATCCACACAACATTTGCTTCCCCTTAGATTATTTCAAAATCATAGCTCAATATCTTTGTTACCCATTTTGTTGTTCTTTTCCAAGATTTGTTCCAAGAAGTATTTAAGACTATCATGATCTGCTTTGACCTTGAAGTGCCTACTCTATTAGGTAAGGACGCCATTTCTTCAAATGCATGTAGTATTTCCACTACTCTTCTCATAAATGGGTTTGTGTCTCCCTTGAGTGGTCGACTTTCAAAAAGCCATGGGCCTCCTTCTCGTGACATTAGGACAACACCAATTCCATTTCCTCGATGCATCACATTCCACAATAAAGGTTTTGTGAAATCTGGAGTGGTCAAAACAGGAGATTTACACATCACCCTTGTTGTTCAAACGATTTAGTTGCCTCTCGAGTCCATGAAAAATGCATCCTTCTTTGTTAGTTCCAAAGGTGTCGCTATTCTTCCATAGTTCAACAAACTTATGTAGTAACCTCGCTTCAAACCCAAAAATCCTCTAATATTTTTTAATGTTTTGGGAATCGGCCAAATTATCATGGCTCTTAATCTTGTTAGGGCTCACCTTGACACCTCTGCTGATATACAATATGACCCAAATACTTACCTCCTTTACTCCAAAGATTTGATGGTCGGCATAGTTGTTGCTCCTTTAGTAGTTGTAGCACCTTGTCAACATGTTATGTATATGATCCTCCCAAGACTCTGGCAGATTAGTATATCATCAAAAAATACTAACACATACCAAGGAAGGGCTTGAAATGGAATTTATCAACCCTTGAAATGTGGAAGGTGCATTTGTAAGGCCAAAAGGCATGACCAAAAATTTATAATGGCCTTCATGAGTTCGAATGTTGTTTTGGGATATCTTCCTCCATTCTTATGATGATAACCTGAACTAAGATCCAATTTTGTGGAAATAGATTGGTTCCATGTAGTTCATCTAACAATTCAACAACGCTGGAATGGGAAACTTATCTTAATAGTGACTTTGTTGACGCTCTCTATAATCTCGACACACATACCATGAGCTATGTTTATTGAATTATTACCATCAAAAGCAAGGTCCCTTTGGCTAGGTTCCACGATGTTTCTAACATTTCTTCAACCATACCAATTTCACTCTTCCAAGCATAAGGGTATCCTCAGGATGGTCTGATGTTAGGAGGAACAGTCCCGTGAATTAGGTGAATTTCATGATCATGATTTCGGGCTGGTGGGAGACCTTGGGAATATCTTCAAATACTTTGAATGCTTATCAATGATCCCCTCGAGATCTTGAGGAATAGATATTTTAGGATGTTTGAACATCTAGTGAGCATAGTTTTGCACACAATGCCCTTGATGCCCCTTTTTCAATCACTTTGTCATGCCATTAGAGATTATCACCTTACCGGCTTCCGGATACCTCTCAACTCAATTTCTTTTCCTTCCAATAAAAATTTCATGAAAAAGTTCTTGAAAATTAAAAGCCAATCGCTCCTAATGATTTTAACCATCGGGATTCCCAAAGTACAACATCTGCCTCACCCATGGGTATAGCAATCATTGGACTATTCATTACATATTCCCCCATAGTAAGATTGGATCTTATTGCATTTTCCCTGAAAGCAATTGATAGTTCCTCCATCTCAAACCATTACTGGAAACTCCTGCACTGGATATGGCTAAAGCAATTGGAGACCTTGCATGATTTATAGTGAATGAAATTGTTAGTACTTCCAGAATCAATTAGACTATTACCTTTTCTTTTGATGTATCCTTCGGTCTTAAGGGTTTGAGGAGTTTTAATTCAAGCCAATGCATTACACTATATCATGGGAGTTGCTAACTCTTCGCATCTAAAATTGCTTCTAATGCTTTCATCTTGAGATCAGTTTGTTCTTGTTCTTCTTCTCCTCTCACAATTCATGTAGAATAATTCTTCTCACCACACTTATGTCTCACCGTACTTGGTCACACCAAAGGCAAACCCCGCTTTTCTTCCTCCACCAGCTGAGGTGTCAACCTTGCAGTTGAGGTGCTTTAGGAGAAGGAGCATTGTTCTCTCATAGATGTTAGGATAGTCCTTCTAGTAGCCATAGCAAAAATATGGCTATGGCTACTTTCAACATTTCTTGCCACCTAAATGCATTCTCCAATGATTTGGTTCCCAAAGGCAAACCTCATGTTGGTCTGTCGGTCTTTAAAGTTCCTATGAATACATCAATCAAGTGCCTTATCTGGAATATCAGTTACCTTATATTCAACCTTTGGAAGTTCTCACGCTCTAGAACTCAACCTCTTTTGCTTGAGATTTATCAATTGATGAAAGAATGTATGTTCTCATCCTCATAGTGTGCTATCATTTATTCCGTGAAAAATTGTCCAAGTGACAAGCGATTTATGAGAACAAAGCCAAATTATACTAAAACAAATTGATTAGGTTCTAAATATGCACAATACTTAATTTTTATGTATGTGGCACATTATGGAGATCAAAGACTATCCATCTAGTATCCATGTGATTGGGTCCTTGCTATCAAACTTCCTCATGTCAATCTTAGGGAACTGGGTTGGTCTTCTCAATCCAAAGTTAGAGTTTCTCCATCTTGATTCACCTTCCTTGTGTCCACATCATGAATTTCATGGGATGCATTTTCACTTTCGTGTGTCTTCTATGTTACAAAATTCTTCAATACCTCCATGATTCACCTATCAATCCATCTTAGTATCCAACTTGGATTCCATTGAATCCATCTTGTATCCAACTTAGCTTCCATTGAATCCATCTTAGATCCAAACTTTGGATTCCAATGAATCCATCTTAGCTTGTAGTTCATTTACATGTCTCTACGCATTTCCTTCAATTCCTTCATCAAGAGTCCAAGTAGGACTTTCTAGAGGCTTATTTGGTGTAGAAGTTCCCTTTGGGTGGTGCATGTTGGCCAAGTATCACTTTTGAACCTTGATTTTGAGGTGGTTCTTTTCTGTAGACACATTTCTTCACATTCTCCCACTTTTGACCTTCAAGGAACTTTATCTTATGTTTTTCTATGATATGTCTTCTCTGAAATGCCACAGTCTGATCAAAATTGATGTGCCAAGTGGAATTTAATGTAAATTCCCCACAACTTGCTGTTTTTTTTCTTTTCCAAGAGATCTCACTTGCATAGTGTGCCCTGCAAGACAAAAAACAATTGATATAAAATTATGAAACTCGCGACCTGTAAAATACAGACTATCTATGATCCAATGCAACCAGTCCCACTCACCTTTGATACTCTGAAAAGAATTTATGATTGTTTTACCTGGTTTTGAGACTGAAGCCAATAGGACCAGTCAGATATTCTATCTTACACAAGGTGTATCTATAAATTTAGGGGATGACCCGGTTGAAATTTTTACCACAGAGAGCAACCACTTCTGTAAATGTCAAATTGAGTTCAGGGTCTGAAACGTTACATAAATTTTTATAGCGAAATGTTGCAAAGACTCATTTCAGGATGATCCTGAAACCTATCTTGTACAGTGTGATATATCTCCGAAATTATAAGGCCTCAGGAGCTGAATTTCTTAACACAACATACCTTGATCCGGCTACTCTAAATATCCTCCAACTGTTCCTTCTGAAACGTTGTAGAAAAAAAAAATTTATAGTGAAAATTCCTAATGGTGTGTCTCAGATGTAGCAGCAAAACCCTAAGACCTTGAGAGAGCTCAAACCATGTTAAGAACCAAACATCAATATAGCATAGAAAACCTCAAGAAAAGTAATTTCAACGCCTTTGAAAAGAGATAATTTTCAGATAATAAGCCTTCGAGGGGGCAACCTTTAAATTCTTACCCTAATTGTTCAAGCACAAGATGATTCAATGAAAATGTCTCCTTGGTATATATAGGAGACTAGGGAGGTTTAATGGCCTAAAGTCAATATAAATAAAATAAATAACATTACTAATCTAAATTACAACCAATGGCCTAAAGACTAATACATAAATAAAATAACATTACTAACTAAATGCCCCACTAAGGGTAATGAGCCAATATTAGGCTTAACATGCCCTCCCCTTGAGACAAGTGTTGTCCGCAACGCTTGAGAGTAACTCTGACGCTTCTCAGATAAAAGAATCATCTTCCCAAGTGGAATATTCACCGTAGTTTCCCTCCATTTAATGAGATACTCAAATGGATCTATTCCTCAACCGAAAAATTCTTGTGTCAGTGATGGCTTCAGCTCCAATATGATATTTCCTCACAAGTTCGTAACAGGTTTGAACTGATCTTGTCGCCTATAACTTTCTATGAATGAAACATGGAAAAACTGGGTGTACCTGTGAAGATGTAGGCAACTCCACCCCCAGGCTATAGTAGTACCAATCTTTTACAACACCTTATAAGGTCCATAGTACTTTGGTGATAATTTATTATCCTTCCTGGCTTGCTTGAGGGATATTCCACAGCATGGTTGTAGTCTTAAAAATACCTAACTCTACTCTCAAAATTTTCTTCACTATGATGTTGGATCATTATTGTTTCATGCATTTTGTGCCATGGTCGCTTGTCCCTAAGATTTGGAGAACTTGTTGTTGATTCGGCGTGATCTTCCACCGCTGAACCTTAGATTTTCTTTAGAGAAGAAGTGATGGAAGGAGGGTGGTATCCATAAAGTGCCATAAATGGTGTCATTTTGTTGGAGTAGCAGGAAAGGAAGTGTTACCACCATTCTCGCTTTGCGGTAAATCCATTTGTCCACAAAACCATTCTGCCAAGGGTAACCATTTGAACCATTGTGCTTGTTTATCAGAGACAAAGCAACGAAGGTATCCTTCTAGACATTTGTTCACTATCTCGGTTTGTCCATCAGATTGAGGATGATAGGATGAGCTATGAGCCAATTGACAAGGGAAAATGGGATTCTAGAATTGGTGTATAGTGATGTGTTTGGCCCGATTTCAGTGCCTTCACTTGGTGGATCCTTGTATTATGTCTCCTTCATAAATGATTTTTCCAGGAAGACATGGATATATTTCCTAAGGAAGAAATCAAAGGTTTTTGAGAAATTTAAAGAGTTTAAAGCTCTTGTAGAAAACCAGACATATAAGAAGATTAAGGTGTTGAGAAATGACAATGGTGGTGAATTATGTGGAAAAGAATTTGATCAGTTCTGTAAGCAATGTGACATAACATGCAAAAATACCAAACCATATACCCCACAAAAAAATGGAGTTACCCATATAATGAACATAATGTTGATGGATAAGGAAAGGAGCATGCTCAGTGGTGTTTGTCTTGGACAATAATTCTAGGTGGAGGCTATCGACACTGCAAGATATCTGGTGAATATGTCTCCTTCGTCGACACTAGTCGACATGACTCCACACAAGGTATGGTTGGGTAAGAATCCTTTGGTTTCACATCTCAAAGGCATTTGTTCATGCTCCCAATGAAAAGAGAAGCAAGTTGGACAAGAAGGCAATCAAATGTATTTTCATTGGGTATAAGGAAGGAATGAAAGGATATAAGCTCTGGGATCCTACATCAAGGAGAACAATGTACAGTCGAGATGTGGTCTTCAAAGAAGTCAGAGGTAAGTCTGAGCCTGAAGAAGTTGTTCAGACTGAGAATAATAATGAGACTATGTGGTTTGAACCGGGGAACCAAGAATATGATTCAAATGAGTCGACTGAGTCTGAGAGGTGGTACAACAAACTCCGAGGGTAAGGAGGTCAGAAAGAGTAAGAAAACCATTTGAAAGGTATATCCCTCCTGACTTCCATTCCAAATTCATGTTAACTTCCATCGATGATGAGATCAAGTTGGTTGGTGAGGTAGTCAAATCAGTAGAGGGTAAAATCTAGAAGGATGCCATGGTCAAAGAGATGGAATCCTTGCACAAGAATGAGACATGGGATTTAGTCAAGTTACCTAGTGGAAGAAATCTCGTCAGTAGCAAGTTCGTATTCAAGAAGAAGATGAATGTCATGGGACAAGTCAAGAAGTTCAAAGCTCGACTGGTAGTGAAAGGTTATTCCCAAGTCAAGGGAGTCGACTTTGGTGAAATTTTTTCCCCTATTGCAAAACTAACTTCCATTATAGTACTAATGTATCTGGCTACATAATTCGATCTGGAAATAGAACAGATGGATGTGAAGACAATGTTCCTACATGGGGACCTAGAAGAATAAATCTACATGAAACAACCTGAAGGACTTGTAGTAAAGGGAAAACAATATTTGGTGTGCAAACTGAAAATATCCCTGTACTGTTTAAGGCAATCGCCAAGGATGTGGTACCAAAATTTCGACACATACATCCTTAGTTTGGGATTTGTGAGAAGAAAAGCTAATCACTGCATATATTCCAAGGAAGAAGGTGGGAATTTCATATATGTAGCTTTGTATGTCAATGACATGTTGTTGATTGGAAACAACATGGACGCAATAAAGGAGGTGAAGAAGCAGCTATCCTCCAAGTTAAACATGAAGGGTATCAGTGCAACTAACTTCATTCTAGGAATGGAGATTAAGAGAGATCGAGCCACTAGAAATATATGGTTGAATCAGATGAAGTATATTGAAACAGTTCTAAAATGGTTCAACATGTAGGATTGCAAACCAGTGAAGGTGCCAATTTCTATGGGAGCTAGGATTACTGCTGAAGAGTTTCCAAAGACACGGGAAGAAATAGAGGGCATGGCACATGTTCCCTATGCAATTGTTTTTGGTATTCTAATGTATGCGATGGTCTGCACTCAACCAGACATTTCCCATACAGTGGGAGTGTTGAGAAGGTACATGTTGACACCTGGAAAGGAGAACTAGACAACTGTCAAGAGAGTATTCAGGTATTTTTGTGGCACAAAGGACTATGTATGTGGTTTTGTCAACGCCAACTGGGCTAGAGATCTAGATCGTTGAAGGTCGACCAATGGATATGTCTTCAAGATGTTTGGTGGAGCAATAAGATGGATGAGTAAGAGACAGGCGGTCATAACCTTGTCAACAACATAAGCTGAATACATGGCGACCACTCATGGAATCAAACAAGCGGTATGGTTGCAAAGGTTATGTTCAAGAATGGGGCTTGAGTAGAGAGCTATGAAGGAAAGTTGTGACAATCAAAGAACAATATTTTTGGAAAATACCATGCTTATCATTCAAAGACTAAGCACATTGATGTACAATACTATTTTGTAAGAGACATGGTGGAAAGTAACAAGGTGCTACTGGAGAAAGTAGACACATTGGAAAACATAGCAAAGTCGTTGACCAAGTCTATGAGTGTTGTGAATTTCTCTTAGTTCAGAGAGGTAAAGGGGAATTTCCTCCCTGGGTTTGTGAGTGAAAGTTTAGTAATCTCATGTTTCAGAAAAGAAGACAACAAGTGGGAGAATTTTGGGTTGTTATATTCTTTGTAGTGAAGGTCTAAGTCGATGTGGATCGACAACAAGTCAAATGTCGAGGTTAGTCAACCAGGTAAAGTTGAAGTCGAAGGTTGAGGTAGTTCAACATGGTAAAGGCATCGACAACAAGTCAAAGAGGTCAACCAACATGAGGTCGACAGGTGGACGTTTGGAAACCGACTGAAGACAGAATGAATGTCGACTTGTAGTCGAATGGTAGTATGACTTGGCGTTGACTATAGAAAAATCCTGAGATTTGTGGGATTTGTAGCCAATGATCTGCATGGATATGTAAAAAAAATTGGGTGCCAATTCTTTAGGGTTTTTCCTTTTGTAAATCCTATAAATAGGTGTGTTGTAAGGCCGTAAAGGCTAATGCATGTATGAATGTAAGAATTGTAGGTTGTTAGTCATATATATGTAAGTTAAATTGGTTACAAGGTTGTTCTTATGCAGGAAAGAGGGAATGATGTCAATTAATTCTTATGTGTGGACCAAGGTTAGACATGTAACCTTTTATTCAGATTGAATAAGATAACAAGAGAGCAGAATGCTCAAGGAATGTTGGTTTTCCCAGTTTAGGTTTCCAGGGTAAAATCTTTGTGTATCGTGTGATTGTTTTGTCATTTACGTTCTTGATTAAATTCTTCTTCTCCTCTTCTAGGTTTAGTGTGGAAGTGTCTCTCATTTACTGACAGACAATACATTATAGAATTCCCAACCCATGCATATGGAAAAGAGACTGAGCGCCTCCCTTTCCCACTTTATAGTTGTTAGATAGATTGAAGGTGTTGGAGCAGGTGAGGGAAGTGGTGTGGTGGAGCCTTATACTGCAGAAGCAAAGTATCATATCATAGAAGTGTTGGGCCTCGGGATGGTTGCAAGTCTTTGCAGGAGATAGATGAGTAGATCGACGTGGTTACAGTTCTTTGCAGGAGATAGATGTGGTTGCGGGTATGATAATTGTAAGGAAACAAATAAAATAAGTTTAAAGAGGAGGCTACAAGTCGAGGGAAGGAAGGTTAAACTCGCAGTTGTTGAGGGAAGGAAAAACAAGGTTAAAGTTGAGGGAAGGAAAAAGAAGGTTAAAGGATTAAATGGAGGTTATATTTCCAATGAGTTTTTTGTCACTAAAAGCTTAAAGGATTCAATGCAGATTATATTTCCAATGAGGACACAATCAATAGAAGGTTAAAGGATTCAATGTGGGTTATATTTCCATTGAGGCCGCAGTCATTGAGTCGTCGTTGCAGCAATACGACTTCAAATCTCTCCAACAATAGGATGCCACAAAAATCGATTTTAATATTTCACAAAATTAAATAATTTACGCATAATTTGTTTGTGTAATGTTTTACATTAGGAATTAAGTAGAAATTTATAGTCAAAGCTCAACTAATGCAAGGTTAACGACTAACTCATCGCTTTAGTACCAGGCATTCGATAGGTAATAATAAGGGTTTTTAGTGGACCAAATTAAGATAGATGCTATAAGTAGCATGCAAGAACCTACAAATATCATCACAGTATGCACAAAATTGGGCCATACATGCTATTAGAAAATTTTCATAAGAAACTACGATGATATAAATATACTCTTGAATAATTTCCTTAATAAAGTGCATAAGTTTATCTAGATAGAGAAATGTAACGAAGCATTGAATATTCTGAAATAAATTTGGTCACTGCACCTATTTTAGTCTTCCTTAAATGGTTAAAAAAAATTCATTTACAAGTTTATGCTCCACAAGTTGCACTTAATTTGGCGTTGTACATTTGTAACACGATTAAGGTAATAATTATCATCCCATTCCTTTTGCTAGTATAAAGATATCCAATGGAGAAAAAAAAATACTACAACCAATATACAAGGTTTGACTATGGTTTATTCATGCTACACAAATTTAGGCACTATTTGCAAGAAAATCACTTTTTATTTACTGACCACTCCACGCCAAAATACTTAGTTACTAAGCCTACCTTAGAAGGAATAATTTGCATATGGGTACTTTTATTTTAGGAGTATGATTTTGAAATAACATTCAATCCATGCAAACACAATGTGGGACCAAATCATTTTTCCCAAGGTTAGATAGAAGAAAATGGAGGAAGAACAAATGATGAATTTCTAGATGCACATTTTATTTAGAGTTGAAGTAGTTCCAAACCAATTTGCAAAAATTCTAGAATTCTTAACTATAGGGTTAGCTCTAAGTAATTTTACATGCATGTATCCCAAATCAAGGTGCCACATGGTAATAATCAGGACCATGCAACTTGTCTAGAGAAAGCTCGAATGGATGTGACACGTGACATATTTGATGAGACCGGGGGCAAGGGAATAGGAGGTCGACATTCACCTTGGCTCATCCTCCATCCATCATGATGGACCTGGTTCTCCCGCATACAGTTAATTCCAGTACCATCACCATTATGGAAGCACGAGACGAGAGTTGGGTGTTAGTTAATTCATCTACAAATGCAATGAAACTTCAAGAAGTAATTTTGGTCTTGTATAATCCCATAAGCAAGGCCAAATTCTTTGTCGAGTTTCCTATAAATTTTCATAGCAGTGAGGTATTAGTTGTGATTCTCATTGTTTTTTGGATGCATGCTGGTGTCTGTATCTGAGAATAGGTTAATTCAAAAGGGAAATAGAAGGGAAGCTATCAAGAATGAGTGAGAGAGGAGGCTATATTTTTTGTGCCTTCATTTGGTTCCTTTAGAGTGGTTTGGTGGAAGCGGTTTCTAGTCAAGATGAAGAAAGAGGGAAAATTTAGGCATGAGAAAGGGGAAATAAACCACAACAAGGGTAGACCATTGGTTTGCAAAGAAAATGTAGTGGTAAAGGAAGAATCATAGGCTTATCACAAGGGTCTCCTAGAAGAAGTGAAGTTAGAGGTGGAGAGAATTGAAAGTAGGGTTCATGAGTAGTGTGGCATAACCTCTAATTCTTAGGAAAAGGAGGAAATTATATAGCGGGTTCTTGATATAGAGTTCTCATGTAGAAGAGACACCAAATTATTGAGGATGGTTGACATGTACTAGCACATGAAAATATGCATAGCAATGGTAGTGAAAGAGAGAGCAACTACACAAAGAGTGGTCCTCAATAAGATAGAATGATTGGAGGAGAAGATGGATCATTTGGGCCACCAATATGAACATATTATCATTGAAATTAGGAATATGACCATGAAAAGATGGGAAGTAGAGGAGGATAGGATGCATGTCATGAAGAAGGAAGAGGAGTGAGGAAATATGGAGGTTGCATAGGTGAATGTACCTCCAAGAGACAACCCTTGGGAGGTCACATTGTCCATCTTCGTCAACCTTGAATCAGACTTTGATGCTTAGCCTCAATTATTTCAGGTTTCTTTTTGTAATGCTATTGTTTTTGGTTTCCAATAGAATCATTATAGTTGTAAGTAGGTCCTTCCAGTGTCTAGACTATCCTGATACTCATTTTGGCTGTCATATGATTTTCAAAATTCCCAAGGATGGGTCTAGTCATAATATATGACGCACATTTTTCTATTATTTTATAGAACTTAGACATTCTCATAATATACTTCGACAAGCTTGGTAGCCTTGCTTGATACGAGAATAGGGATTGCCTAGATATGATGTAACTTATTCTTGTAAATTATTAATGGATTTAGCTAAATTATAATAAAAACATTACATGCATGTAGAAAATATAATTGGTGACAAGAGTTGCACATTATCAATTCATTGGAGAACAATTCTATAAGCTAGGTGTAAATGGAGATGTATTTTTT